>DWME01000110.1:0-46568 GCA_018244795.1 Parelbella ahira ahira | reverse complement strand
GGCGCGATGGCGCTCATTGGGGGAGGCCTATGTCCAGCAGTGGACTGAAATAGGCTGATGATGATGATGATGATGAATTAAATAAAGTAGTAAAGTAAAGTAAAGTTTATTCAGAAAATTAATAAAAAAAAGAATCTCAATTGTTAATTTTTGAACATTTTTTCACCATCATATAAAGAAATGAATTGATTTTGAAAGTTTCATCGTTGTAGAGAATGTGTGTCACGAATATGCTTTATAAATTAAAAATTTAGCAAAAAATGTATATCTATGATAAAAATACGTCCGGACGCAAAGACTAGTGTCCCGTTCCTGGACAACGTAGTTGAAAAACTTCAAAACGAAATGAAAAATATAGAGCCGTCTAGAAAACAAGCGTCATGTTATAACTTGGGTTATATTTATAGTATGTATGTCGTAAACCGGTAGTTATATCTACGGCCTACATATTCTAAGCGGAGGTCTGCTACTTACCTATCTAATCAAAAATAAACAATTCGTCAAACGTATTTGTTATATTATCCAATACTGTTTAGTGATTCACTTTGCTTAAAGGACTCTATGTCAGGAAAAAACACCAGGTGGCGGAGAACGGTTACAAAAAAATGGTCATCGTGACGAACGCTGCGTAAGCAATATTAAAGGAATATCATGTTTATTATGAAGGCGAAAGTGTTTAATATCGAGTGGCAATACAGCGTTTAGGTGCAGGCAATGTTCACCAGTACAATAAATCGCTGTTAAAACACGTGCAAAGCCGGGAACCAGTCAGGTGGCCTAACAGCTTTGTATGGACAAAATAAATTGTTTAAGTTGGCAACTTGGCGGATTTGGTTTTTTCTAAACTTTCGGCGGCGGAGCATCTGCCGTGTCAGGTTCCATTGTCAACATATATTTGAGAAACATCAGCTGCTTATTTACAAGAGCAGCTAAAATACAACTCTCAGGTTTGTGGTGGCGTGATAATATAATAGATGTAGAAACATACGTATATTGTCATCATTTTAAACTTCTCCACGTACACAAATTTCAAAAATAGTTTAACAGTTAGCTTGTTATTTGAAATTAACAGCAGGCCAGAAACATTGCGGCTACACAACTTGCTTATCACGTATTAAATTTTCCCAACAAATTTATCTTTAGATACAAAATTGGGAATTCCCGTAATACTTCGGAATTCTATAATACTGATTGAATATATAGGTACTTAGCACCTGTCTAAAATACTAATTTCGCTATTATTAAGTATATTTTTGAACTCGTACACATATTTCAATAACCGCTGCAGAAAGTAAGTACAAAAACATGTAAACCACACTTTAGCTTCATACGTTTTATCCAATTAAACTTCTTTTACGAGCACAATAGTCACAAAACGACAGTAACCGCGGTGGAAAAATAAAGCGAGACTTAAAACTGTTTTATCGGCACGGGAAGTGAATGAATGGTATGATTACATAGAAGAAACTGGTGTCGATAAGCATGACATCGTCCGTTTGTTTTTCAACAGCACCTCGTTTGTGGAACGATCTAACAAAGCAGATGTTGGTCACGTGGTCTAACAGCCATAACTGCTAAGTATTTACACCCACTATAATTCACAATCAGTGCTAATCAGTTCAAAGATATTCGAAAGGATGAAGTCAAACCGATTAATATTCGTCAGACCTGTCTACTGAAGCGCATCACACAAAGCCGACGCGGTATACCCACAAAGTAGGTAGAAAATTTCATAGTACACATGCGATAAACCTTCGGTACACCTTCGATAAACTGTTGAGTATAATTTCTGTATTGAGTGGCAATACTTCCGTATGACATTTGTATCTCGCCTGTTGTTAAAACGTAATCCATCACTGGCAATTTACAATGCAGTTACATAGCTTAATGTAGTTTTTTTTTTTCATTCTGTTCAATTGGACCTTTAATCTGCAATTTATTTATTATCGTAGTATTATTAACAATCAACAATTACACTTTGTAAAGTATTAAGCGTTGGTCTTTTGGAACTCATGCGTCCCCTCGTGTAGCATAGATAACAAACGTTAGACGTATCGAATTTTTTTGGTCATACGATAAGTGGATCTTATTCATACTCGGATCTTCACAATCGAAAAATCCAGATACCAATGGGATTTGCCCCCTGGTTTATTAAAGGATTTATAGATATACAAATACTCATCGAGACGCTAAATAACATCAACAGTTTTCCAAAAAAAAGACATTGAGGCACATCTAATGAAAAGCGGTAACAAAATAATCAAACAAATAATACGATAATTTGTAGTAAAAAACAGGTAGATATTGTCTTTAGAAATCAGTTAAACTTCCAAGTAGAACATTTTTGTGATTTTATGACGGTACATAGTTAAAAGTTAAACAGGTTGTGGTCAATTTATAAGCCTAAATTTAGCTGAACTTCTGCAACTTTTGTAAGACTAGCAAAGTATATTTTTATTACCAATATTGTTTCCTTCTCTATCAAGGCAGACCAAGCCGCGAATATCAGAATGTATGAATTAATATTGAAAGTTCAATTAGTAAACAGAGCTCGTTTTATCCGTATGGGATTTCGAAATTTGGTTGGTAATACAATTAACCAATCCCATTATTTACTTATTGCTACCCTCCTGTAGTTAAAAATCTAGATGTTATATTTATAAAATGTAGCAGCTTAAAAATTTCCTAATTAACTACTGCTTTATCTAATCTTACATAGGAACATGACTTAACATAATATATTAGTTTATCAAATTTAGTAGAGAACTCGAAAAATAAGATAATGTGACAAAATCGCTAGAAATGTACTTGAAGCCTTGATCATATAAAGGAACATAACGGTACTGGGTAAGCCAATAAAATACCTCACGAGGGTTGAATGCATAATGGTACGAGGTTTAGTAAAAAGCTTAAGAACAAATGTAAAGAAGACAAAGGTGTAATAATATATATCCAAATTTTTGTAAATCTCCTAAGCATGTACTTTCACCGCGCCGCCCCAGCATTGTCATTGCGGCTGTGCGCCCGATTCGCTTACCTAATGTACTGGGTTTGCGAAACTAGCCGCTCGACACGCGCCAAACGTCTACGGCTTAGGAATGGAGACATTTGGACAGCACGGTATTCGCCGTGTCCTTTCCCTCGCTAAATGTCGAACAGAACCATGCGTGCGACCATGCCTACGAATTGAACAGTCTTCTTCATCTTTTATCATGCGCCACTTCGTTGATACGTGCGACGACGATATTATTGCATTATTGTTATGAAATTGTTACAAAATTTATATATTTGAGAAACAGAAAACGGATTTGGGCAATAAACGAATGATTTTCTATATGGCCTTAACATGTGTGAAATTCTTTTTGTATATGTAATAAGATGCAGGTGTTGTGTCTAGTCACTGTTGAATAATAGGTTGTCACTTACTATGTTTTTGTACTAACTATGTGAACTGAGAGAATGATATAATTTTATAATGTAATTAGTATATAAGACTATATGTGTGTGTGTGTGTGTGTGTGTGTGTGTGTGAAATATCAATACCTACATATCTAATGAACTAAATTCACAAGGGAAATTCAATTTAAACAACTAATGAAATACATTTTGATCACACAAATGAACCAGGAAATAATTAAACTGAAATTATGAAAAAAAAATATAGTTCACTTACTAAGTTGTATTTATTGTTTTGTAGGTAATGCTAACAGGTTCAAGATTATTATTATTTTACACTCTTTATTTACATATGAATATTATTTTACACTCTTTTTTATTATTGTATTATAAACATTTTTATCTTATATTTATTTAGTAACTTTTTAAAATAGAAAAGTTTTTTAAAATGTTCTAAAGTCATCACAATTTAAACTCATGGCAGTACTGACTACAACTTGCAGATTATTATCAGTTTGATTCCCAATTTTTGGAGTAAGTTTATCTACATCACACTATGCTCTTATCAGATAATAGAGACAAGAAGTTAAGAATGTATTTAAGCATTTTTTATTTAATTTTACACTTTCAATATCTTCATTGGTACAAACATTTGTGTGTTTCTAGTAAACAGAACTTTTTTTAGATTCATATGATTCTCACTTTTAATACTCTTTTCATGTGAAAACTTATCAAATGTCCAAAAGTATAAAATGTATAAATCATGTTATGGTTTAAGCAACTCTATATTTCCTGGGACATTCAAAGTTATTATAAGAAAATCTTACAATTACATTCAGTAAAAATTTATTAATAAGGTTATTTATAATATACCTTAATAATTTCTAGTTAATTTTAAGTTAATTTTAATAATTATATTACTAGTAGAACAAATATTTTTTTAATTGAGGACATTAAAATGTTGATTGTAAATAAAATCCGTTTATTATTACCAAAAATATTTTGTGTGACTTGATTTTCTGTTGTTGAAATTCTTTTATTTAATTGCAATATATGCCCACAAGGTAGATTTGCATAATGTTGCAATTTTCATTTAAATTTGTAAGTAGCATAGAGTTCATTACCTCTGCAATTGTTCTGGTCAAAATTTTTGATAGATAATTTGGCATAATTTGGCATCCCCAACAATTTGCCCAGTTTCCGAAATACACATCTATTGAATTAATTACAAGTCAGAGTATTATGACATTATGAGAGTAAACAACATATTTTTCAAGTCCCAACTTTACATTTGACATGAGCAAATTTTACTTTCTTTTTGTATGAAATTTTGAATTTTTAGAATGAAAAAATCCACAGTGAATACTTTCAACTAGTTTTATCCATGTCCAATTCAAATAAATATCATAACAGAAGAGATCATTCTGTATTTGATATTTCACGGTGCAGCTATACCATTGCTGAACATCGAGTTTCCATAAACAAGTATACACACATTTGATAACTTTCTTATCATTTCATGAATAAACATGGTGTGAAATTTTTATCAAAATCAGAAAAAAACAATTTTGAATAAACTGTTATGTGGTCATGTGTACAGCAGTTATACATATTGATAAAACAACTGTTTTATCTTTTTTTACTGTGACAACTAAATAGATATTTGAGATTGAAGTTTCATTATTTTTATTGCTATAAACTTGTCATTTTTGGAAACTTGTTATTGTTTTAAACACAGCATATTCAAACTGTATTCAATCTTAAATTGAATCAAACTTCTAACTACAATCATTCACTCCAAACACAGTAGTGATATCTAAGTTGAATCAGTTAATATCTTAACGTCAATAATAATGTATGTGAAGTTTATGTTAATTCTGATAAAAAAGTCAATGAAAATATTCTACTTTAATTCTGAAGTTACAGTATTAGATTATTTTTCATTTGAAATAATAATATAAAATAATCATGAGTAATATATATAAATGCAATATTATGCAATATATTCTGCTTTGCATATAGTGCTTTCTTCTGCAGTGGAAGCTGTTTCACTATAGATAAGAATATTATTTTCATCCAACCTTCAGTTGCAATATTCATATTCAGTTTATGTATTTGAAAGAAAGAAAATATGATGAAAAACTTAAAGTTTTGGAAATATTTATTAGCTTTTCAGAAGTCTCCTTTAGGAGAACAAAATAAAAAATACTATATTTATATTCATGATGAGAAATAATTGTGTCATTATGCAAAAAATCTTCATTTTAATAAGACTGTTATATTTTATGTAATTAATTATTGCCCAATAATTTTACCTCTACACTACACCTATCTTTAATGCTATTAATGTCAATGATAAGAATGGTCTCAGTAATGTCATTATCAGATTACCACATCGAAATGTAGGTTCTTTAGCTGAACTCCTTACCTGTATACCACAGAGCTATCACTATGACCCCTATAGTATGGATTTCCTGTAATTATTACATTGGTAGTTAAATAATAAATTAATGCTTCATTTCAAATAAATATTACTAATTATTGTATATATTTATCAAGACCACTTACATGCATGATCATTTCTGGTAATATGCAGAAATAACATTTTCTTTTAACTAATTCATTCATTGTAATCAAGCATTTGAATTGAAGTAGCTAGGATTTCTCTACAACAGCTTCTTTGTAGAGTATTGTAAGGCTTAATGGAAATTAAGTCGAAACTAAAAAATATATTGTACCATCCCCAGAACTGACAATGTTAAAAATTTAACAACATTATAAAACATTGGAAATTTAAAGAATCGAAGAAAGCTTATAAAATCTTGCTCCAAGCAGTTATCCATTTAATGCTTATGCACAATCAATATTTGTTATTTTTATTATGAGCATTCTGTAAATAAAATATAAACACATAAATAGACCTACAAAATTAACTTGGTTGTTGGTAGTCACCTGTTGCACAACTCAAAACTTATTAAGTAGAAGTCTAACAGAGATAAGTAAAGAAATGTAGAGACAGCCACTTCCACTTTTTCTTACTATGCTGTCTGTATAGCAACAGATACAAAATTAATAAATAGAATAATGGACAACTTAGATTTACCTAGACACAAGATAATTGATATAATCTATAGTACCAATGAACTAAGTAGATACATAAATCAATGGAGTAGACTGGTGTTGAAATGTTGCAAGAGTTTTGTAACGTGTATCAATATTTTAGGCAAATTATGATTTTCTAGAACTTCACAGAAAATTTCTCAATTTTGTGTAAGATTGTCACATGCAAAATAAATCCAGTTACCAGTATATTTTGGGAACACTAAATTATTTATAATTGTGATAAATTAATAAAGCTTCAGTCTATTCTTAATTGAACAGTGGAAAATAATTTAAAAATATTAAAAACATTTTATCCAAGGTAGAGGTAATTGTAGTTTTTTTAATAATATTTCAACACAAATTTGATCTTTTTCTAAATAACATTGAAAAAGATATAACAATAAATTTGAATATGATTTGCATTTGTAACATTTAGTATGTAATGAACAGTAAAATAATTTTACAAATACAAAATTTAAATTATGTAATACAAACTAAACCTTGCATTGGCAGAGACAAGACATTTAAAAGTTGATTTGTCTATGGTAAAAAATTACTCTATACATACCTGGTATGTATTAATGGAATGATTTAATGAAGTCTGTTTTTTTTCATTAAAAAGAAGACATTTTTTACATTGCCATTTGATTTATATATATATGATTTATATATTTACACATACATAACATTATTGTGTTCAATGAAACCAGTGGTTTTTATTATTATCCTATCAATGAAAAGATAATAAATACCCCATATGTTTTGAGATATACATATAAAAATATATATCTCCTTGTGAATAAATATTTAAAGTAGAAATAGTACTGATAAGAATAATGAATATTGTAAACATAGCAGACCATGTTATTTTGCTCTGAACATAGAATTTTTTCACATTTCCACTTTCGTAATTCAACTTAGTTATCACAGTACATTTTACTGAATCAAATCGAATTTATATCAGAGTGTAACGAAATAAATATCCGCTGTGTAGCCATATACGTAAACACCTGAACTATTTGTTTTTATCTCACATACTGTTACTTTTACTGGCGAGTTACTAATAGTTAGTGAATTGACGTTCTAAATGTATCGCAGCTCTTCGGTAAACACCTAATTCCGCTACAATAAGATCAGTATTCTCTAATTATAGCCATATGAAATGTAAATCTATGAAAATAACAGCGAAATTGCTTGCTACATGTCGACGTGGCGTGACATTGTAGGGAACTTTTCTATAGAGGGGCCACACAGAAAAACAACTCCTGCGCTAGATTATCCCGTTAATAACATATCTTGTATTTGCAAAAACAACACAAATTCGCAGTTTCATTTTGATTACTTGTAATATAAGTATGGCGCCTGACATTGTTGGCCTGTTTTGGTGTTAACAATATGGCGATTGAACTTACCCTATTATTCCTAATGAAGTCTTCTATAGCTTTTAGTGCTGAATCCGTTAATTTCACAAACACTAGTTCCTTGGCTTCTTTATTACTAGACTCCGATGATAACGCATACTGAACACCTGCTGGCAAGGCCGCCATTTCTTATTCACTATTCGCACTGTAGACCAGCTGACTCCTTTGCTAGCCGTCACGATTCATATCATTCACACATTTCTTAACGTAATCACAGATTCACAACCTATTTAAAATTATAATTACAACAACAAAAGGGTTTTAGACGTCCAAATTAACAATTTTTTGTAACCCCATCGACTCGGCCTTTGTTGGCAGCGCTCTTCAGTCTGCAAGGCCGCACTGACTGTCATGCGCAATGGCGCTTTTGACAGGAAACGCGAGCATTCACTGCGATAGTAGCGCCAAATTTGAATTACAGAAATGTTACTTCTTATTTAAATATTTACTTCACTGCACCTAACATTGCAATAATCTTATGCTGAAATAAATCTGTACGTTTCAGTCAGATAACTTCTCACTATATACTAATATTATTACGATAGGTCCAACCCCAGGAATGTCTTTGTTTTGTCAATACGACAACTGAGCTTTTCATTTATTTCAAAGAAAAAACTGTAAACCAAGCCACTTGTACATACCTACGTAAATTAACTGTAAAATGTACATTGTAAAAATATATTATGAATACATTTATAAAAGTTATAAAATAACTGTCAACATAATGAATAAACCAAATACTCTGTCTTGCTTGTTTTAAACACTTTTGTGATTACAGTATTTACATGCTTTTCAAGTCATATAAATTCATAAACAGATTTGAAACGAAGAAATATATAGGTTTTTAATTATATAGCAAGTCCAAATGCAAAATTAAGCCTAAATCACAATTAAAGATTATAAAGTAAGTTATAAAATAAATTATAAAGTAACCATATGAGTATAATATGTAACAATTTATTTTTATTCCCAATTAAAGCCTTGGCATTAAGCTTAGCAGAATTGTCTTAATTAAAAAAGTAATATGCATTTTATTATTCCCTGTAGTTCAACTCTATCTTAGATGAGATAGGTGGATTTAAAACGTAAGTTGAAATTTATTTCAGTCGATAGAAACCGTACCTGTCCTGAGGCCTCGGCTATTTTGAATAATTAATTTAGTGTTGATAAGTATTTATAATAATTAGATATTTAATACTGGTTGAACATTCAAGTTCTGCTAGACCATTAGAATACATACTTATCATCGGTAAAACACTTAGAATCTAATGTCAGGAGACATTAAAAAATCCCAGTCAGCTGTCAATGTCGTGCAGTGATTGAACTAAATGAGGTTATGTTGCAGATCCTTTCGAAAGTTACTTTTTTCATACGTGTCATAAATATAATCATTGTCTGTTATTCCAGGTATTAAAATCAATCAACTACTAATAATTAATTTGATAATAATTTTTTGGTTCGGAAGTTAACTTGTAAGGTCACTATATCATTGTTAACATTCTGATGAAATAATGTAATCCATTACAGAAGTTGGTGCCCACATCACGATGGCGAGCACTGAAGAAAAGAAACATTTGATAACTCGCAATTTGCAGGAAGTTTTAGGCGAAGACAGATTGATTGAGATATTAAAGCAGAGAGATCTTAAAATATATTGGGGGACGGCAACGACGGGTCGCCCGCACGTCGCATATTTCGTACCGATGTCTAAGATAGCAGATTTTTTAAAGGCAGGTTGTGAGGTAACTGTACTATTTGCAGACTTGCATGCCTATTTGGACAATATGAAAGCCCCATGGGAATTGTTAGCTTTGCGTACTCAATATTATGAAGCGGCAATTAAGGCAATACTTACTTCAATTGGTGTCCCTTTAGAAAAACTGAAGTTTGTTAGAGGAACTGAGTATCAACTTACTAAGGAATATACTCTGGATGTATACCGTATGTCATCTGTTGTAACAGATCATGATGCCAAAAAGGCTGGTGCAGAGGTTGTTAAGCAAGTTGACCATCCTCTCCTAAGTGGCTTACTATACCCAGGTCTGCAGGCCTTAGATGAGGAATATTTGAAGGTAGATGCCCAGTTTGGTGGGGTAGACCAGAGAAAAATATTTACACTGGCTGAAAAATACTTACCTCAACTTGGTTATAGCAAGAGAGTTCATCTTATGAATCCCATGGTTCCTGGACTGACTGGTACAAAAATGTCGTCATCTGAAGAAGACAGTAAAATTGACTTGCTTGATAACCCAGCAAGTGTCAAGAAAAAGCTCAAGAAATCTTTCTGTGAACCAGGCAACATATTAGATAATGGAGTATTGTCTTTTACAAAGCATGTGGTATTTCCTTTAATGAAAGACAGTGAAACTTTCAAAGTATGTAGAGCTGATGAACATGGTGGTGATGTAGAATATACAAAATTTGAGGACTTAGAAGCAGCATTTGAAAAACAGGAGGTTCATCCTGGAGACTTAAAAGCTTCAGTTGAACAGTGTATTAATAAGCTTTTAGCTCCAATACAGGAAATATTCAAAGACCCCAAATTGCAGGAGTTAACTAAGAAAGCCTATCCACCACCAAAAGTGGTCAAAGGTAATGCAAGTGCTGCAACTGATGAGATAATTCCAAACAAATTAGATATAAGGGTAGGTCGTATTGTTGAAGTCGCGAGACATCCAGAGGCTGAAACACTGTATGTAGAGAAGATTGATTTAGGAGAAAACGAGCCTAGAACTATCGTTTCAGGTTTGGTGAATTTTGTTCCTATTGAGGATATGCAAAACAGGGATGTAGTTGTCCTTTGTAATTTAAAACCAGCTAAAATGCGAGGAGTGGAGTCTAAAGGAATGGTTTTATGTGCATCTGTTGATGAGCCTAAACAAGTGGAACCTTTACTGCCACCAAAAGAGAGCAATCCTGGTGATAGAATTGTTGTTGAAGGTTATGAAACAGGAGAGCCAGATCCTGTCTTGAATCCCAAAAAGAAGGTATGGGAAAAACTACAAGTTGATTTAAAAACTAATGATGAATTATTTGCTGTATGGCAGGGTAATAAATTAGTGAGCAAAGTTAATGGCAACCCAGTAACTACTGTGACCATGAAAAATGCCCCTATAAAATAAAATTTTTTGACCATGATGCTGCAGAATTGTGTCCAATTTTTTATAATAATTTATTTTACGTTCATCTTCATATTTCATCATATTTTATGTTTCAAGCATTTATGTGTTTAGTATATCATACAATATGTATAATTATATACAATTGAAAAAGATCACTTGAACAATGTTTATATTGTTAGCAATAGCATTTACGATAACATTAACAATAGAAAAATAGGGGGATGTATCAACTTTTCTGTATGTTAAGAATAATTATGATTGTAAATTAGCATATTATATTTGAAATATATGAAATCAAGCTTAAATAACATCTTTTTTATTTTATCACCTTAAAATAGTAAAAATTGGCTGAAAGTAATTTAAATTATAGAAATGTACATTTAACAATTGTTGTAACATTATCATTACATCATTAACATATTATATTTTAGACTATTTACAGAAATATTTTATAGATTCAAACAAAACTTTTTTTTATATAAAGTGTTTGTAAATTAACAAATTGTGGATGCCAGTATTAGAAAACTAGTGGCTCTTATTACATATAAACTTAAATATGCTGACTGTTGTAACAGAAAGTTTCATGATTACATAAGAAAAATGTTGGTTTTAAGATTACATATTAAAACTTATTTTAATGAGGAATTCACATGCACTATTTCACGGGATTTCAGACCTGTGATGGTGAACAAATATGTTCAATAGCAAACTAATTCTCCTTTTGAATTCCGCTCGTAGTTTAATATAACTCTGTTGAAATAAAGTGATGTGGTATTTACTTACAACACTTATGATCACTTTAAAACTTAAAAATAAAATTACCAACTATTTGAATGGCTTACAGATATTGTGTATATAAAAATACTACATGGTAGGTACACTTTTGTTAAAATAACATCACATTAATATTTTCCCAAAGGGGTAGACAGAGGAGTGTTGTACACTCTCATGGTTAATTAGTTATACATATGTCCCACTGTGGAATAGGGGGTGAGCCTAATGCCATACGCCCAGTACAAATCCATAGCTTTTTTCCCTTTAGGATAAAATCATAGTTTACTTACAGATCATATGAATACTAAAATTATACAAAGTATTTGTTAAGCATTTGTTATTTATTAAAATACGAGATCAATAATTATAAATTGTGAGTTTTGTGACTATGGTTTCTATACATAAGTAGTTACATTTTTCGTAAAACGATGATCGTACCAAATCTTATTTTTTGCAAAGCATTTTCTTGCAAATGTAGGATATCAATTTGCTAATTTATTTTTGGATGAAGTACAATTTGTATCAAATTAATTTTCATTGAAATCAGTGAAGGTATCTAGTAAATTAAAATTTAACATCTAAAGAGCTTTAAGGTGTTTGTGTTATAAAGTTTCACTTTTTATTTTATCATTTTGTTGAACATGAACATTACTGGCTTCCCAAACAGAAATCGAGCCATCATTTCTTATATCACTAATATCATCTAGAAGCTGCAATACTTTTCGTCTAAATTTGCGCATTTGTGGTTCATTTAATTCAACGACTTCAGGAAGCAAACTAAGAAGGAACATTCTTCTAGAATCTTCCTCGTATCCAGCCGTGTTACAAGTTGATTGTAAGTAATGGTTATTTGTAAATGTACTGGTATCACTTGTTTTTGTTTTCTTTTTAGGAGGTTCAGGAAGATAATTCAATTCAGATATTTCCGTGTGTGATGCTTGCAAAGGCAATAGTATATCCTGAGTATTATCAATGTTTTCTTCTTCAGAATCGTAATCTAGAAAATGGGACGCAGATTCCGTTGTTTTGGACGTTAATACTCGGACGTAAGGCAAAATAAACTCCATTTCGTCATTCAGATAATACTTTTTTTTCGAAGAGCCATCTGGGTTGGGTTTTAGGCTTCTCACAAAGCTGTATCGCAGGTTTTTCCACTTTTCCTTGCAGTCACTGACTGAAAAAGTTATATCTTTAATAATCTTTTTATCATTTATTTTAACAATTTTCTTTTTTGTTTTAACAGAATACTAAAGGATTAAGGCATAGCATAAAAATAAAAAAAGTATATATTAAACTTCATATTAAGGCTAATTATATTTAAATTAATCTAAGTAATGATGTATTAAATTATAAAATTTGAAACAGTTGTACACTATACACATATTGGTTACGTAAATATTACATGGTTCCATGTGGTCAAAACCCCCTCAGGGGGGACAGGCCTTCCTTGCTGAGCATGGGTCCAGCAGTGAACTTAGACATGCTGATGACGATGAATAAATTATTTGAAATTTACTATGTTCTAATGTACTATTCGTATTTGTTTAAATATTTTATGTCCAGACACAGAACAAACATTTCTGTTCAGACACAAAAACATATATTTGTCACAGATAGGAATCGAACTCACAACTCTATCATATAGGTAAAGATGTAATGATGTAGCAGATATTATGTTGCTACTCGTAAATGTAAGAACGCACAGTATCTGTCTCCGCACGTAAAAACTGTTTTGAAAAGAGAAGCAAATGCAACAGTAATTTTGATGTTAATTCCAGCTATAGGGTGCTGGTACCTTTAGGACCTTTGCAATGATATAGTGAAAGGGAACATTATCATCTTGCTAGTGAGTTCAATCGTGGTTTCAGTTTAACTTCTATCGTTTTATGTGCCTGTTTCTAATGTTGTTTTTGTACAACTTGTTCTCACCTGTTTGTTTCGTTTCAATAGCAACTTCGTTCCACGCTTTGTCTGTGACATCTTTCATTGAATATTCAGTTAACTGATGGTTGTACAGACATGGAAACTTTTTGATAGTTTTGACTAGTATCAAGTTTTTGTCACACATGTTGGGAACAGGGGACGCGACGTCGCTTATCAGCAGTGTTGCCAACCTCAAAACCTCAAAAACGACAACTCGCCTAAAAAAAACAGTAGAAAGCAGTATAGAAAAAGAAGGCAGTTTTCATAATTTTGCTCATATAATTAAATAATAAACAATTTTCTCAGTAACTAAAACTCACATACATTGATATATTTACTTAAAATCACAACAACATAAAACAGAAATCAAAGTAAAATTATTTTTCAGTTTCATTTTCAATTGCCTCAACTTCAATATTTTCACTCTTATTATTATTATTTTTAAAATCATACATATTTTTGTTGAATTTCTTCATGTGCCTTTCTGTGGCTTCAAATGAATAGCAATCGGTTATTTCGGATTTAGTGTCTAATACTCCTTTATTAGCTGCAGTCAATATTCTGTTGGGTAGTTTGGTTCCCCAAAATCCGACTCAAATCAATCCGACCAATATCGGAATCTCGAATATAGAAGATACTGCCATCTAGTGTCATTGCATTTTATTACGTAATGGTTATCAAAAAATGTCTAGTAAAAATTGCATAGTATTGTAATAGGTGGCGCTGAACGCTAGTTGAAAAACAGTAGAAAATAGGAATGAAACAGAAAACATGGACATCAATGTGAAAACAGCAAATCTACTGTTAAAACAGTAGAGTTGGTAACACTGTTTAGCAGTGCTCATTGCGAGACTGGTTCGCTTGGTAGCATGTCTGCGAGAAGATACGGTGGGGTGGCGTGTTTCGTGACGCACACCCGGGACATCAACAAACATAGTTGTGCCAGCTGCCAACTTTTATAACATTCCAAAACTCTTCTCCGTTGAAAGATGTTGCCCGCAAAATTTAAATATTTTATAATTAACCCGCTGAATTAACCTGTAATTACTTTCCGTTGTTAATAAAATATTAAAGTATAGGTTATATGAAGCGATTATTTGATGCATTTTGTTTTCTACCTATACCGTAAGGAATCTGGCGGGATGGTATAATAATAAAAAGTATAGGTGTCTCTTGTATTTACTTACGTTTTAAAAGAAGCGGATTGCTAGCGGTTAGCCAAGGTTAATGACAGGATGGACCATAAAATGATAAGGGTTTTAATGGCAACAACATTCGTACTTTGTAGTTTATTGCACTTCTAAATGTTTCATATTACGTAAGTATATGTGATATGGAAAATAGACAGCTAAGTTTCGCTAAGTTTCAGACTAGTAAAGAATCCGTGGCTATATCAATCACCAATTCAATTTTATCTAAGATTAGTTATATTGGGTGCAGTAAACACGATTTCATGAAGAGATCCAAATTATCGAAGATGCGCACACATAACCAATGTTTTGTACAGAATATTGTGTGACACTGTAAATAAAGACATTCGAAACCGTATAAATTTATTTACTTATACATATATGCCATTGAAGTGGCTATAGTATTTATGTCTTAATATTTACTCTTCAAAAAAACTATAGCAGTTTCTTCTTACAGGTAACGTACGTTTTAATAACGACTACTACGTTCGAAGACTTACCATGTCTACAACCGGATACAACAGTCAAAGAATTAATGTTTTATTTTAGTAATTCAAAGCAGCCACTATAAAGGAATTTTAGTAATCGCTAACAAATCTGCAAAGCTTCCCTTAACAAGCCGCTGCGGTATTTTACATCATCATGTTTATCATGTTTATCTACCTACCGGTGTATATTAAGTACCTACTTATGCTGTAGAATAATATCTTTATTAGGGATAGTTAAGTTTCCCTTTTCTATAGGACTTGGTAACAATCTCCATAATTGAGATTGGAAATAAATATCTTGTTCTTTTTTTAACAAATATCTAGTACACCTGCTTAAAGGAATAAATGCAACTTACTAATGATGTCATTAATCAGTAATATGCTAAAGTTCAATATAATTCAATGAACCTAGTCTAAAATTTTATTTTCATACAGTAAGATTCAAAATGAAGAGTTGAACGAACCGCATTAATTACAGCAGGCTGCAGCGTTTTACACTACAGTCGAAAGAAATGTACAGCTGAGCTAAGGGGTAAAAAATCATAAAAACTTTAAGCACTAACGATACGAATCATGATTCCCAATATAATATAATTTACAAATATTACATACGAGTATGTATTTAAGAATAGATACGAGAGTCCAGAAGCGTTGTCTGAAACCTAAATTTACATTAAATAGGTCGGTAAGTGATAAAGGGTAATTTTGTAAGCAAGCTACGTATAAGAGCTATTCAATATGTTGTAAGCAATAGATATTCTATGTATTAATAAGACTCAATTCGTCAGTTGACACTACTCTTTTCTACGCGTGTAAGAAAAGTGAAAGCATTTGAGTTGCTTGTGCAAAAATTAACTTGTTTTTAAAGTCAAACACCATGTAAAAAGTGGAGGGTAATGAATAAACATATCACGTTTCATCTCCAGCGTTCAGTGCAGTCGCGTCGCAGGGCACTCTTCTCCGCCGAGCGCATTCTGCATGCAAGCCGGAATTGAGCGGAAAAGTTCTCACTAATTAATATTTTTCGGCGACGGATTCACTCGTTATTCTTGCGTAATGAACGTACTGTTATGTTTTTTATTCATGAATTCCATTCGATTGAATCTGTTTTCTATTTTTTTTGATAGTTTTTTTTTAAAATCCTAATGTTGATCGTTCGATGCAGGCTAAACCGTTGTAGACTCAACTTTTAATCTCAGATCATTTCTGCTGTCAATATTTATCTAACTTCAAGGATATAATTATTACTTGCCTACCTTGTGATATAAAAGGGAACCAGATACCTATATGATTTGTAGTGTGCAAGTCTGTCATAATTCCAATTATTTTTATTTAGTTTCGATATTGCAATGCGTTTGCGTGTCAAATTTTTTATCCTTACTTTTGTGGAAACTTTAGCTTTATATGGATAATTCAAGCAAATGGAAAGCAAACGTTGATGCAGTAAAATGAAAATACTCTACAATGAATGCACGGATAAAATTAGATATTCAATAACGGGAAGGGGGTCGAAGGTCCGCCATTTTGAAACTTCATACGAACGAGGGCTAAAGCGAGGGGGTTCGCGCATGCGTACTGTTCGCACCCGCACCCTGTCTATAAGGGCTGGGACCTTAGCAAATGTGATGTCAAAAAACAAGTTATTCTCTCCCCTCATTCCACTAACCTAGTACGTCTTAATAAAAGGGTTTAATGATCAACGCCCTGATTTTTCTCAATCACTAAATCAGTATTATATCGCCCATCAATCTGCAGTAATTGTGAGTGAAGCTTAACCAGACGTTTATCTAGTGTACAATGACAATGAGTGCTCCTCCGTTCGGTGACTTCTAACGGTCTTTATATCAAACCTGCGAACATATTTAGATGTGTTTGCTATCAATTGAAACTAAAGCATCTGTGACATTCAATAAATTGATCAACAACTTGCTACTGAACGTTACGTGTGCATAAATATCTGCGGATGCTGCGGGAGTGATAGTGACTCGCTTTGTGTCAAGCAAAGTGACTGCGGTACACAGAATATAATGGGATGACAGCAAATACAGATTCATGGAAAAGGTTTGGCGTCGAGTCGGTCTCCATTCCTCCCGAAAGAAAAGGGATGGAAGTGGAACTAGCAAAGAAGTGACGTCATCGGCTCCGCCGGAGGCTGAGTATCAGAACATTCACACGTTGAGAACAGCTGATTTGATAAGACAGAGACAGGGGGAGGAGAAATCGACGCTTCGCTCTTCATATATAATCAGGAACGGAGATAACTTTATTTTGGTTGAAAGGAGACGTCGCAGGAGGCGTCGCAGTGGCACCAGGGCATCATCAGGCGGGCGTCATCACACGCCTCCGGTAGAGGAAAATACGCGTACAGAACAAAAACGTCGACCTCCTGCCAAATTGAAGATATTCGGTATACAATGGCCTTTGCATTCAAGTGATTCGAGGTGAGTCTTATCATTTTAATTATAATGATTTGCAATCGTCTGTAATTACATCAACCGTTGGCATGTAAGCGTTATGATATGATAGTCTATATATATAATTATTACGAGTTATGCAAAGTTTGACACATGTAATCGTAGCTAATTATTATCATTGAAGCAATCAAACTGTTTGAGTGAAGAAAATTAATTTGTACCTATAGGTAATAAATGCATAAATATTTGATTTAGAATAATTTGGAAAACGTTATTCCTAATAGGAACAACATTTTCTTATTAAATTATAAATGTTAATAAGTCTAAAATGTATTACGAGTGATTTCGTTTACAATTTACAGTTCGCGAAAATGTGTTTAGTTCTGAATTGTTATGCTTTACAGAACCGCATAAACCATTAGACTGCGTTGCTCTTCTTTCTCCAACTGAATAGCAATATTTACAGGTTTATTTTTAAACTCGTTCAGAAATATGAGAGAATCCAATTGCTGTATATTACTCGATGTTGAAATTAATCAAATGAATGTAGACATATGAAATTATGTTATTGTTGTACGTTACTCTTTATGTTAACATAACATCACGCCTGTATTTCCCTGAAGGGTGTAGTAATCTAACGCACGATGCAACGTATTGCATCTGTTATGATTAGAGGTTGAGTCTATTACAATATACCGGGCACAAATATAGACTTGGTGTTATTGCAGGGAAATTCGAGTTGTAAAAATCCAATAATACTTTGCACCAGCCAGGAAGCGAACCTGGGGGCAGTTGCTTTACAGTCGCCCTTGCAACCACTAAATCAACGAGGCAAATATTGTTTACGTACAATAACTATATTTTCATTTTTGTGTAGTCTCTAATCAGTAGGTACATGAAAGTCCCGTTGAAATCAGTTCAATCATTTCTACTATAGACATACAAAAATTTTAAATTTGCATGTTTGTTACATGTGCGTAACGTATATATTTTCCTTGACATGCAATCATTAAAAACTGACATTTTGATATTACATAGAGACACATCAATTTTATTAATATGTATAAACTATTGCATTATTTAAATTTTAAATATCGAATTAATAAAAGGAAAGATTAATGTTTACAAGTTTACTGAAGATCCCTGTGGTTTAAACGTTCTTATAATTCTCTCTTGTGCGTGGTTCGTTGGCGTGTTCACTCTTAAGGCATTGCTAAGTGATATACCAATTACCATTCATTTAGTACCATCGTACGAGATAGCAAAAGGGGCTCTAATGAAAATAAAATGCTTTGAAGTAATTTTTTTTATACCCTATCTTGTAAATAAGGCAAATCATGATGTTAATTCATTTAATATTTTATTTAAATACAGATACAAAGCTCGCTTCTAGTCATTTTTGTATCTTTAAAGATGTATCGTAGGTTTCTTATAATTGTCCTTAACTTTTTGTATTTATTTAGTAAGGATAGAGACTTTTGGCAATTGGTTCTCTCTGCCTACCGCGTAAAGGACCCGGCTTCAAGATGTGATAATAATATAAGATTATTTTTTGTTAATTAGGATGTTAATAAGTATTCGTATGTTTCTTCAGGCATACATCGATTACTCGCCGTTTCTGCCGAGGCCGCCGCTCGCGGGAAGACAACGAGCTCTATCGCTCCAACAGCTTCAAGTTCGAGAGGTTCACCCGGGAGCCGCCGGCTGACGAGTTCAGCACAGGGTCTCAGGTAGGTACGCTTGTTAGTAGATTGTCAAAAAAATCCACGTAAGAAGCTTCCAGAATACTCACTCACTTGGTTTTGTCAGGAGTTTGGATGAATCACTAGCAAATATTATTGATATTATGCTATTTTTTCAACAACAATTTATTATCGCTAGATAACAAGCCAAATTATTAAATATACTTGCATAGACAAACAGGTTAGTAGGTATTGATGAAAGGTTAGAGAAGCACTATTTCTTAATGATATAACACTCTGTGTGAGGATCGACGATCCATTCTTCATGCTTCAACATTCACATGATTCTGTTTAATGCTGATGTGGGCAATGCGGCTGAAACTTTATTCGCTGGTTAAATTTTTACTGTTTTTAAATTAGGTACTTTAAAAACGTAATACTTTTGCAATAATGACATATATGTATATGAATTATGATAGCTCTAGGAAATCATGTAGATTACAAAAGAGGCATCTTAATCTAAATTTATAACCAAAAATGAAATCGATATAGCTATGTATTAGCGCGTTGGGAATTCCTATTTTGCTCTTAGGGAGTTTCATACTTTTCCCAGACATACATTAGTTGCTCCATAACATTAAATAGAATTTCAATCATACTATATAATATTTAGACGCTATAAGAGTAAATTATTATTTTCGAGTACTTATTATTTCAAGTACTTAATCGTATATACTCAATGTTGCTGGGCACTCATATAAATAATGTGTCAAGTCCTTTCCAGGACTCAAATTAAAATAATATTCGAGAGAAAACATTTTTATTGTATCTTGAAAAGGGATTTACATAGCTGTGCCAGACGCACTTCAGCGCAAATGTTCTTTTGTCTAAAATAAAGCTCGGTTCGTTCAACTTTTGAAGGGCGTCATTAAGTTTATTGGTTCGTATTGAACTTAGCGAGGAAAATGTTTAGTTATGCTCTGGAATATAGCAAATGCTAAATAAAAATAAAATAATTTTATTTAAGTACATGTTGATTGTGCAGTGTGCTACAGGGATTTTAAGTGTCCAATATTAGGCGTTACTTTTACTAAGCAATAGCGGAAATTCATTATCATAATGTATGGTTTTTCCTGTAGAAGATAGTTAAAAAACTAGAAGAAAAAAGCACAACTCGTATTTTGGTACAAAAAAATATTTTAATATACTAGCACGGTAAGCATTAGGATATTACAAATTTCGAGGGAGTTTTAAGACTTTTTTTATTAAATCTTCAGATTTCATAGTGTGTGCTATCAGAGATCTCTGTCTGCTGTCTCTTACTAAAATTTGTCTTGTTTAAGTAAGTATTGTTAATCAGTATTGCCATCAGAATCAATTGGTCACGGATGGAGTTCTGCGTTAAAATGACATACCTACCTATAAAATATCCTGTTTAAATCCGTAACTTGTCGGCATATTACCAACTCCATGCAAAGACAAGTTGTGTTTAGATAGATATTTTAATTATACATATGCTTCCAAAGCAAGTCTTTAATTACCTGCGCTTCCATCTACACAGAGAAATTTGACGGTATGATTATTGCCTCCCCAGTATAGAGAACCACTTGTAGGAGTATAAAAGCTCGTCTGGATTTATAAAGTGAGCGAATCCGCAAAGGCTCATTCCTCTGTGAAAGCGTCACCTACTTATCTAGATGAGCCATCTCCGCTATAAAGAGCGTCTTTCAGTTTACGTGAACAGGATTTCCGTAAAAACCTCCTCCCTACTGTAAAATTCCAATGCGAGTATGTAAATATGTGTAGGTACTATTCTAGTAATGATTAGATACTTACTGCATATTGCTCCGTATACTTTTTTTAAATTTTAAAAATAGCTAATGTTATTGCTTCAGGTAGATTGAAGAAATTTTGATATTTCGAATTCCAAATTTAAAAGTTTCTTTCACTAATAATATTAAGCCATTATTTATATTTTTTATTGTCTATGGCATTTAGTGCGTGCCAGATAAAAAAATGTAGTAATGTAATAATGCCATAAATACTACTTTACAGGCATTTACACAATATGTTATTAGAATTACTTCTTATTTATTGAGTACATTAAAATTAATACACAACTATAATAATAACAATAATCATATTAATATCCATTCATAGTCGTTTCGTTAAATATAAACGTTAGTAAAACAATCTCATTAAACAAAACCATTCATATTATGTAGATTCATATTATGTTCATACCGAGATTTATGAATAAGTAATACCTACCTACCTGTTTTATACGTATTTTCGCAAAATATTTTCCGCAACAAAACTATTTCACAAGCCCGCACTAGTGTGTTTTCTCCGTATTTGGTCACGTGACATGTCTCTCAGTATAACCAGTCTGTCTGCGCTAAGTTGTAATGTTCACGGCTAGATGGATAAAAACTCCACTTCCTTATCTGAATGTGACATCAAGTTCAAAGAGAATCCTTGGAAGTTTTGCAATGGAGTCTATGATAATGTACCAGCACAATGCATGGATAATATTTATTCAACCACTGCTAATGTATGTGAACCATGCTGCAAAAATAGGTAAGTACATATGAGCTCTATAGGCAAGAATAAGAAAGATAAAGAAGACTTTGGTACTGAATAGTAGCCACTGAGAATAGTAACTACCATAGAGAATCGGATTAAGAGTTTACAAAAGTATTTATGAATTATTTCTTGTGTTGTGATAATATTTTGGTTTAGGGCGAATTACGTAACATCTGGCCTGTAATCCCGTAGGGGTAGGCAGAGGGGTGTACTACACCCACACGATTCACCAGTTAATGCTTTGATCAGTTTATGGCGAATTGACCTTAAAAAAAGTGTGTGCTTGTAGCGAAGTTTCATTCAATTTTCAGACCATAGTAATAGAGTATCCTTTACGTATACTGAGTACACATAATTACATTTTAAGAACTTAAAAATACTAAGTTCGAGATTTGGGAAGTATCACCAAATAACGAAATGAATAGAACAATATTCTGTCTACACTAATAAAGGGAAATGCTTGTTATTAATGTAAAAGAAATAGGGAATAAATTTGTTAAAAACGCAAATAAGAATACTACTAGGTACTCATAGTTTCAGATTAATAACAAATATTGACCATATTTGTTATTAATGTAAAAGATATAAGCCATAAATACGTTAAAAACGTAAATAATAATACTACTCATACTTTCTGATTAATTGAAATGCGTGTTCGACATTTTCTACAAAAAAAAAAAAGGAAATGCAAATATTAAGTTAGATGATTATATACGTGCTTTTTTATGAAACGTAGTTGTATAGGCTACGTAATGT
Organism: Parelbella ahira ahira; assembly: GCA_018244795.1. Classification (NCBI taxonomy): domain Eukaryota; kingdom Metazoa; phylum Arthropoda; class Insecta; order Lepidoptera; family Hesperiidae; genus Parelbella; species Parelbella ahira. The sequence goes on along the minus strand of DWME01000110.1, from coordinate 23,714 downwards.
TAAATGAATGCTGCAATTGACAGACACTTTATTTAATTCTTAACATGTGAAATGTTAATCACAGCGGGAGTTACAGATTTATCATTGCCCTTGAATCGTTTGTTGTTGTTATAGTAGCGCCATCTATCCTTCATTTGCAACATCAACATCGTTTATGTTGTTGCTATGAACGTTCGTGAGATGGCGCTGTTTTATATGTCTACGAAAGATTACAGTCTCTGGAACCGGCGAGTTGTGTACATTGACAAGGAGATGTCGCTGTTACATTTATTAAAATGAAATAAAGATTTTAGGCTTGCTTTAGTGGTTCGAAAAGGGTCTTATTTTTAATAGATGGCACTATTAAGGAAAAATTATCGAAATTTTTTTCGCACACATATCTATATCTATATCAATTTCTTCTTCCTCTAATATTCGTTACTGCTACAGTATTTTAGTACCTAATCAATTATTTAAATATTAGTTTAAAAAAAGTTTTCTTACTTTTTACTTATTATTTAATTATTTATTAACATATTTAACATATTAACATGCTGAGAAAGTTGTAAACAGTGGCAGGAGTATAAACCGTGTCGCCACTGTTTACGCCCACCTCGGAGGAGAGAATAAGCTTATTTTACTATTTCTTATATGAAGCTAGAAATTATATTAAAGTGGTGGACTGCCGTGTTAATAAATAGTATGGTTTTATATAAAATTTATAGTAGAAGCAAAACAAATATTTTAAAGATTTTTATAACAATGTACCTATTAGGCTGTGAATTTACTTCATTCCAATAACTATAAATAGTTAATCTAATCAAAGTTTATTTACAATATATTAGTATTCCTACAGAATTTCCTTGACAACTAGGAAATTATGCTATTTATCTATGTACGCTGACGCTTAAGTCATAATTTGTCGTGTTAACACGAACATCAGTCTGATGTGCCTGTGGTATTGCAACATAAATTATGTGCACACGTTGTGTTAGGGGAGGGACATTAATATCATCTGTCCTATCAATTACATCGACATGGTCACTGCTGCGGCGACAACCTATCGAAGAAAATACGTGAAAAACTTGACACACCCTTACTATATTTATACGACACTTTTAGGGTTGCCAATTGTGCAACGTTTTCGATAATGACTATTTGAAACCTCAACTTTTTAATAAGTAGTAAGCTTACTTAAGTCGACACAACATTTCACTAGGTATTATAAAAGTGCATATTATCCATGCAATTCACTGTTACAATGTATAACAAATCATATTCTTGGACTGCAGATTGTCACTGCTTAAGAACAAAAGCGAAAAGCCATTTTTATATGTAGCCCGTAAGAGACTGAAAACCTTTCTAAACGAAAACAATACGTATTTCTGTATTAATGGAATGTTAGTGATTCCTTACCAAATTTATGGTGCTACATTTAGGGACTACAAAAAAAAGTTAAACGTAGAACAATACCAAATTTAATGCGCACCTCGCTCGCTCAACAGAAAATAGAATCCAAAACTAACCAACCTTGTAATTATTGTATGAAATTCGTTTTTCCGACCTATATTTTAAAGAATTTATTTTATTTGTTAAAAATAATGTAAAAGATTTGTTGTGGCTTTATACCAAAATAATGACGCTTAAAACAGTAAAGTCGAATCAAGTGTTTCAGCCCTACCGCAGACATAAATCATGTTATCCCCGTATATTGCGATTGCCTCATCAACATACTAATGCGGTGCGCCAGATGTTCCTTACTCTCATGAAAGTCTGTTAGACTTGGTAACGGAAAATCTCGCCACTTCTGTTACAAAACTTTTATTATGCCAACAGCGATGTAAAATTTTCTCGCTAGACAGGAAAATTGTATTAAAAAACTACTGAAGTGATTTTTTCTTTGTTCTGCATGGCTGTATGGCTTCCATCGTCGTTTATTTATTTAGTGTTTGAATTAATTGTGGTTATCTAATTACGGGTAAGATATTCGATATTTAAATTAGTTGGGAAACAACACTTGAGTTTTTCTGAAGTATATTAAAACCATTTTTAATATTTCACATCCGTATTCCTATGACATAAATAAACAATGTTTATGGTCTTGTTATGTCAACCGGTTTGTTTTTAACATAGATACTTATCAATTTGCCGTGAACTGAGCTTCCAAATTGTAGAACTTTAAGTAATTCGTCTTTTGTTTTCCTCATTCGCGATAAGCAGCTTATACTCGTATGTACCACCAGATTGAAATAGAAAAACTTAGATAATTACAAAGATAAATGTTTTCTGGTTTGATAAAAAATGTTTTGCCACGTAAAAGTATGCTTTTCGGTACTTTGGTCTTGAATTGCTTGTCTATGAATACACGGCAAATCTATTCCAACCCAAAAGGTCAGACACTGATTAAAGGGAGAGTCAAATATCTCCGAAACCAGCGTACACGTATGCAGCGATTGATGAATGAAGAGGGGATGTCAGACTTGTAAGGATAAAAAACTTGGTACTAGATGCTCTGCCTACTCTGGATCCTTTCGTGGTGATTTAACTGATCTATAAAAATGATTACACATCATACGTGGCAAGAATGCATAAGTAAATTGTCTTCATATTGAATCAACGAAATTTAAAAATTGTTTGTAACTATCGTATTTGGATTATATCGCTATTGTTAGAGCATTATTAAAAAATACTGTGTAAATGAATTACTTTCGATATACACTTACACTTTAATAAGGCTCTAAATGTATTACAAAATGACTATTCGCATTTCGTAGTCTCGCTACAAAATTGTTACGTATCCCATAATACCTTTTTTGTCCCCGCTTCGTTAACAACATTGCATCGGAGTGCGCATACGAAAATTTAATCACGAGCATTTGCAACAAAGGATTTCGCTAATGACTCGGGAATTGTATATCGTATAGCTGTCTACAATGCTATAAAATGTTTAGACTGGTCTGTTAGTACACAGTCAAAAAATATTAACATGTTAAAATACGTTTGCACTTTGATTCTTACAAAAAACATTGGTTTCCGCAAATTGCAGTTGGTGCCTATATGCTTATGAAATGTATTTCTATAAGGTTACTATTGGAGAGGCCTATGTCCAGCAGTGGACGCAAATAGGCTGATAATGATGATGATGAAAGTTACAGTTATATATATACATATAGTTGTAACCTCGTATCATTACCATAGCATATCAATCTGTTAATACTACATACTTCAAGCGTTCTGATGAATATAATTCTGAAGCATGTAAGGCAAGCATAAATTCATATAAAGCAAGACAATTGAAATTTCATTATGTGATAAAGAATCGACACAACAAAGAAAACACAAATTTTTATTTTCACAATTTGTATTCAGATTTCATTTACACATTACTAATAAAAACATACATATTTATGTAAGTTAAAATGAAATTCACGTACGTGCATTGTATATTATAAATAACGGAACCGGTAGACCAATAGCCCATATTTAATAAAATATATAAAAATACGAACGCAAAATCGTGGTCGAACACTACTTATAATAACTTCAATGCGCGGTTTTTAACACCATTAGCGGTATATTAAAACGGCCGACTATTCCCTTCGGCCATTCTGTAATCAAGTTCTGTTTCGGATAGCTGTAATTGAAAATGTCGAACGGTGCGATGTTCATTTTCCACTAATTAATCACTGTGATGACATTGCATCCCCTGTCCCCAGGCACGCACGGTGTCTACTCGTCTGCTATGAATACAGTTAGTGGTAAGCTGAAATTATACCTCGTATTATCAGTTCTGTGTTCACAGCGATCATATATGTTTTTAGGTAGAAATAGTCGCATCAGTTTTGGGTGTAAAAGATGATTCATATTTTTAGGCACAAAAAAGTGCATCGATGACGTTTCTGCATGTTTAATCTGTGGCACATTTTTACCGCTGACGTCATCGCGTGAAACAGTTCTGTTTAGGTAAATTGTCATCAGTTCGACTGCTCATTGTCCTTGATTGTTTTAAGTTCTATGTTCTATGTTACAAATATATTTAGCCTCGTCAAAAAAGTAGAATAATATCGGGTGCAAAAACAAAGATCATACGATTATTGATGAGTTTGTTAAATTGGAGGTTGGAAATGTTCGTTCAAAAAGACTTTTATTTGTTTCAGAAGCACAGTGATGTTGTGATGAATAGTTCCATCATATCCTTACAACGTACGCAAAAAGGGATTGAAGAACGCATCTTTAATCCTTGTTTATGTCAGTCGTTATTTTTGAATACCTACTCCTACTGTATGTCGTCATCCTTCCTATTATTTTCGTCATTCAGAAGTCTCTCTTATCATAGTGATGGATATAGAAGAAGCATGTTAGATTTATAAGTGTGACGATATGATAATGAAATAAATGAAAATATATCGAATTATTTAGATTGTTCCAAAATTAAGAATTTTTAATTCGTAGATATTACACTGAATACGAATAATATTATAATATAGAAACTACATTTGATTAGGATGAATATTACATAGACAATTATTAAAACTTTGAAATGAGATAGCGATGAATATTGCCAATAAAAATTGGGCTTCCCGATAAATTTGTAGAACTTGGGACACAGTAACTTTGAACTCGTAGCTTCAATTTTACGCATTATAAACTATACAGAGATTTCGTCACAATTATATTTTTCTTAAGCGTCGATTTTCTTTGAATTTCAAACGTGCGTTCAATTTGAATAGATGTCATTGCTGAGCTAATAAATCGAAATGTATGTTGTATCTATGATTATGGTTACGTAGCATGACAAATTTCCTTTTATTAATGTTATAAAATTTAATATATAACAATACGAAATAATGCAAGTTCGTGTATCACTCAATCAAACGCATTTATTAAATAAATCCAATATACAGTAAAAGCAATCACTTTAGTACATTCTATTGATGCTATAAATATTCTTTTCTTTATATTTGCGTTGTCTACCTTGTTATTACTTTCACCTTATTGTTAGTTCTATAGCCAAAACATTACCCATTGTGTAGTTTCATATAATTAAAGCTATACAGTTATGGGCAAACTTTGACCATTTACGCCGTTACAGCTAATACAAATCCTTTAATAACGTACATTTATTAATATTAAACTGTTTCCTTTCACGTAGCGTTAATTGATTTTTTTGTGTGGCAGTTATTTATGCAATCGAGAAACATCTATTCAAGTTTTGTTCGATGTTTTATTTATATGTAAGTACATCGATTTTAGGTCTGTAGGTAGGTATGCGTATAATTCTAATACTCAGGGCACAGTTTTTGGTTATATATTCTTAATTCTACTTGGGTATGAGAAAGCATTTCTAATATATGTAATAAGATGATTAGAAAATCTGTATTTCCATATTCATGTTATAAATACGAAAGTAACTCCATCTATCTGTTACGCTTTCACATTAAAATGTATGAACTGATTTTGTTTAAATTTTCAAAATCTAATTCGTGTTCTATCGAGTAATGGAATATTTTTATTAAATTAATGGAAAAAAAGTAAAATGGGGGAGGATAGATCATATGGGGATAGTATAACATGTAGTTTTTATCTGTATCGGGGCGGAGAGAGAGAATTTACATCCCCCGATCCCATTCTGGGATACTAGTGTCTTAAGAGGTGACTAAACTGGTCTTGGCTGATTGTGCCAAATCGCTTTTTATCTAGATACGGGTAAATGTTCTGGTCTCAAGCCACATGCCCAGTGTGAGGATTATGAGCAAACACCATTCGCGGGAGGCCTATGTTCAGCAATGGATGTAGACGGACTGATGGTGTGTGCAATGTGAATATAGGTTCGGCCCTAATAAAATTGTTTTTAACAGGACTACGGCTTGAGAGTATGTGCACTAGAATTTTTTTGTTAATTATTTCTATTTAGACAAGTAATCATTACAATCAACAAAAGACACATTACAAGTGCACTATTTTTTATATTTCAATATCAATACATTTGTAATTTAGTTAGTACTCGATGTCACAGTAGAAATACGCCGAGATGTCGTTACAGTTCTATGGGTTGTGGTCATGGCGAAACAGCTCCATCTGTTGGCTACTTCTGCGTTTATCATGTTTATTCGTTATAATTGCTAAATGCGTAAGTTCCACGATGATATTATGTAAGGTTAAAATCGTTTATCGGTAAAGAATTCGAATTGGACATAAATTTCCCCGTTTAATATTATTGTACATAATAATATATATATTTCTAAGCATTTTTATCACATCACTATTATACCACTTAACATAAAATAGTGGGTACCGTTATAACGACTCAGGGTATGACGTAATTCGCATTTGTTTATTTGATAATTTGGGCGGGTCCAATGATTTATTTAATTCTCTATATAGAAGTTAGATAAAGTATATACATAGATACATTAGAATAAGTAGGTGAATATGTACATAAAAGAGTGATGTAGAGAGTACATTACATATGCATGTATCATTAATTGAGTAAATGCATACTATAAAATGGTGCAATTTCTGTATTATTCCTGTGAGAATTAAAATACGCGCATAATTGTAACAAACTCAAATACAGAGCATTGTCCATATATGTACATATGTAGGTACTAAACGAAAGTTGTATTTACTTTATTTTATTAGAGCCGATGTAATAAAATTAGCATTTATTTTCAAGGGAAATTTATACAATGATTTCGTAAAATAAAAAGAAAGTAAATTAAATAGATATGTATATATAAATGTATCTAAAAAGTATCAAGTAACTTCAACAGTGGCAATCGAATTGAAAGAAAAATAAGAAAGCGAAAATCAGCTCCCAGCCCACACTTTGATCTCAACTTCGGTTGCATTAAAATTTACATATTTCCCGTTTCTATTTGCCTTTCCACTTTGATGTCCTTTTCAATGTGGTTCGTATTCAGTGAGAATCGATCTGTATTTGGCGAAACCTGTTTGTGTAAAAGCGTCCCTAACTAGGTTTGCATCCCTTTGTTTGTGCCGTAAGAACGCAAAATATTAGAATATTTTGTGGGGGTAATTTGATTTCATATGAAATACACGTTTTCTGAAAGTTCTCAGTCCTTGTGTTCAAGGTTTGTTCTAGACTTTTATTGTTAACTAATTAGCCATAGCCGCCACATGTAACATATCGCGACAATATGTAACTTAACTTTTTTGCCCACTTTTTTGTACAAAATTTATCCGGATGGGTAATTGGGGTTTATGGCTGTATTAATTTTTAATTTAGCTCGACAACAGTAACGCGACGTGTCATGATATTTTATATGAAATTCCGATTGATTTACCGAGCTACAGTCTAGACGTAGAAAGTTACACTCGTATGATTTCTCTTCAACAATATAATTCACGTTCACGCGGGAATGTGAATACATGGCCGTGATTAGGAGACGGGGCCCAAGCGAAGTTTGTTCGCAGCAGATGTAATTTGCAGTCGCCGTCGCGACGGCATTAGACGCGTGTATTGTGCTTCATGCCATCCTAATAATAATAACATAAATCATCATAATAAAAATAAATTCAAAGACCAACAATATGACAGCGCCGTACTGCAATCGTAACCCTTTGAGATTATAACAGTTCTATGATTAGGACGGACTTCAGGATGGAGTGCCAACTTATTTTACGTGGTCTGTAGATGGAGTGATACCGTGCTTCATTCTATCATAATAATTACATTCCTAACAAAGGGTTTCTTAAAACAAAATATCCCATCTTTATTTATTTAAATTACGGATTAGTACACCGAGTAGTAACGTTAGTGATTTTTGAAAACTGAAAATTCTAGTCAATATTTTGAACCATTTGAATTATTCCAATGGTTCAAAATATGTTCTACTTACTGTTAGACAATAAAGGAATACGAGTACTATGGGTTACAGAAGTTCGTTTTTAAACATTTACTTCAATAACTGAATTTTCGATGAGCTTTGTTTATTTATTTCATACTTATTGTAACATAGGAAATATACGATTTTATTATAAATGTTTATGGAATATAAAACTGAAATAGCAATTAGTACAACACATTACGTAAAGATTCTTGTTCATTTCTTTGAAATATTTCTTGCAGTAAAAAGTAATTTTTAAATAAGCGTTTGTAACCAGTGGCTGGTTGATCTAATAAAGGGAGGGTGAGGTCAGGATTTAAATTTCGTCACCACAGATACACCCCATGTGCCGCTTATGAGGGGATTGTAAAATACTACTTTCGAAGATTACAATTTTTGTACGCCGTGTATATTTTTATATACCTACATACCTACGCGTTGGTACGGTTAGTATGGTTCCATTGTATTTATTATAATTATTAACGTTCTTATAAATTTCCTTATTTTATTGGTTGCACACATAAACAATTACGTTAAAGGCGAAAACATATGTATTTTAGGCATAGCTTTATCAGAATTGATATATTAAGAAACCCTTCAAAAGGTCCACTGAAGTAAATCTGTTTTTTAGACTAGTACCTACATATAAACAAAGTTTCGGAGAACTTTTTCGAAAGATTAAAATTGTACATATCTACTCATTTGTCAGTTAGTCCCGATTCATTAAACAATTATACTATCGTGTGTCGAATAAAAACGGTTGATGAAATGCAGAAGTGACGGCAATTCTAACCCACGTTCTTAGGTTTATTGCCAGCTTACAAACATTAACAGGCTTCCAGAACTTAAAACAACCTGCGATAAAAATGTCACACAGTCTTACGTGTTGTTTAAGTTATGTATTTTAATGGAGACCGCCTCAGAATTAACACGAGGTATAAAAAGCAAAAGGGATATCGTATAAATCTTCATTTAGATAAATTCGTTAAATATGTTAGGACCCGAATATTATAAAGTGAAATTATTTTTGAAAATCACTTCCACTAACTCGTTCTTCGCAATTTATTGAGGATTTAGTCGCTGTGTTACTTACTAAAGTACCTAGAAACAATCCAAAAAAATGTATAGGTAGATTAATGTATATGCCGTATACAGCGTAAGGTGGTTAATGATGCAATTATAGTATAATTAAGTTTTCAACAAAAAACTAGACTTTATTTGCATCACAGTAAGGCTTACCACTGAATGCGAAAAATTCTAAGGTTTTCGGATACGACACCTTTTTGTTTGTTTCTTTGATTTCTTTAAAGGCTGCATTGCTTTTTATGTCTTCTTTCAATCTTCTTCCTATTTTGTAGTTCTTTTTGAATTAAAAATGTCTGTTGCTTTGTTTAAAATTCACCATTATTCTACAGAGATAAAACCTAAATAAGAAGCTAAATTCTTGTAGTTTTTCTACCTACGTGCATAAGTCGTAAAAGTAATTATATGCAGTCCTCCCTAATTTAATTATAGATCCGATTTTACTATAAGCAATGAGATTAATAATTATTAATAACATCTTATATTGCCGACTGCGTTAGACCAGATTTTCAAATATTGTACGAGCTTAAAAAATATTCCTATTTTTCAAAGTTATAAATCGTTTGGATTATAATGAGACAATTTATTATTTCGAATTGTGAATAGGCATGCACTGTTTTTATATTAATGGAATCTTTAATGCATCAGTACATTAACGTAGAGGTGCAATAAAAAATTCCTAAGATGCTTTTCTCTTGTTACGCTTTCAGTAATGACAGCGAGGGCATCTTCATTCTCTCGAGACGCTCACGCGATTTCTACTACGCTATTATGCACCGCTACTTTTCAACTTGTTAGTTATACTCTTTATTTTCTATTTTTTATCTAGTTTTTAAACTTTATATTTAACTGGAACGAATATAATTGACAACAACTGATGATTTATTTCATTTTATTACAACTAATTCTAGTCTAATAAATGCATAAAACTGATATGATATTTACAAAATTTAAATAATTGGACTAATCACAGTATGTTTCTTGTAGGTATTTTATAAGTAGGTTGGTGGGGAATAAATTTTCATTGACGGTCCCGCGCGACCTAGGGGTGGCAGACTTTGAGTTTGTATTGTTTTAAGATGACGCTGCGACGCGTCTGTCATGAACGGATCCATGCTTTGTCTCATGTTCTTTGCGTTTGTGTTACGTTGAAGTACTTTGTAATTCTTGATAATACCTCTTAATTCCTGCTGTTTCTGACTGTTTAAAGTACGTAAGTTATTATGAGATTCCTCTTGTTCTAATTGTTCCGCTTCATCATTTCTATCATTTTCAAGAGGAATGAAAATTTGAGGTCTTTCTAACTTTGGACTAAATTTATCAGAATTGGAAAACTTATTTTTAGATTTCAGTTTACTTGATTCGAAGTGATTCTTTAATGTTATGTAGTTCAATACATCTGTAATATCCAAAGGTTTTTTGCCAACATTTTTTATTTCATTTTCTAGTTTTGGATAATATTGGACAAATTTTGGTGCTTTGTCAAATTTAGGTTCTGAATTAATTTTGTTATAGACGGGTGTTCGAAGCTCTTCAAGATTTTCTGACTTTCTATTAAGATTAGCATTCTCTGCTCTAAATAAATTTTTTAAAAAGAAATTTTCTCTAAGCAAAGCTTCCGGACTTGCCTCCGTTGTGGTAGTGTCTAGAACGTCCTTATTCTCTAGATTAACATTCACTATTGGTTTAAAGTTGCTCTTTTCTTCTCTCTGAATAAAATCTGAAAATTTTATGTTATTCGCATGATTTAACATTGCGTTATTTGTAGAAATGTTTATATCATTCCATAGTTTTCCAGTAGTACTCTCATAAATATTTCTTCTTAATTTATCTTCATTATTTTTGTTATCATTTAATAAATCTGTTGATTGAGTAGTTATAAAGATATTTTGTGCCTTTAGCTTTGTAGATTCATAAGGGCTATCCATGTTCACGGAAGATTGAGTAGTTAATGGTGTAGGAGTTACATAGGAATTATAATCAGTATATGATACTTTGTTGTTAGGTAAATACTGAAACTTTTCAATACCATTTTTTGTAGTAGAATAATTATACGTAGTATTTGTAAATTGTTTTTTTTCTTGATCATTAGTTGCTGAAATATTGTATCTATGTTTATCTAGCTTATCATCTCGAGATTTTAAACTGTCATTTGGTTCTATTGTACTTAGGAAATTGTTATCGCTTCTCAGATCGCTCACAAACCTTGCGGATTCTGTGTTTGCGATTAATTTTTTTTGGGATTGACTTTCAGCTGTAGAAGTTTCTGTATTATGTTCCATAAAGTTACTTTGCATAAGTTGAGTGTATTGTTCTGGTGACATTTCATTAAAGTTTATTATATCGTCATCGCCCTCACCAAATGATCTTGAAATAGAATTCTTATTAGGGTGTTGGTTATTATTTGCCGTATTTGCATTTATTCCATATTGCCATCTCCATAGCGCTTTACTATTATCTTGATCAGACTCTGAATTACCGGCTTCGTAATTCATAATTTGCGGCAATGTTGGTTTCTCTGTAGCAAATATTCTTGAAATTTGTTGTTGGCCTGAAGTCGTTGAGGGCTTATGAGCTCCCTGTGAAGCTAAAAAAGTTATTTGCGGCGCGATCGGATTATTATTTACTTTACCTTTAGATTGATCTGTAGGTAAATCAAAATTTGATTTGACAGGTACTTGTGAGTTGTCAGCAGCTGCTATATTATTTTGTAACAAAGATGATTGTGAGAGCGCAAAAGAAAAGGCTTCAGGAGTTCGTCCGGTAAATAGATTTCTTGGCGGTGAAATAGAAAACCGGTGTTTTTCATTTTCAGTATGTTCATATTCTTTTTCGCTCTCTTGCCAAGACTTTAGGTGTGGTGGCTTTTTGGCTTCTTCTGCTAAATTATATTGGATAGCCCTAAAATAAAGATAATTTCATCCATTACTGTTTTTTAAAATGTGAAATAAGATTTCTATAATCATATAATTTGGGTAGGTGGTATGCGATACATATACAGTTCACCTGGGGAAGTCCTATCTCTATATTAATTTCTATAGTGACCAATAGTAACAAAAAAATATATGATTTGGTATGACGAGTATGGTTGCAGCTTCACGTGTATATTAGAGTTGATCGTCTGTCGTGTACATTAACAATGTATCTGTCACTAGGCTTGAAGTCGATTGCAGACGTCTAGTCGCGATAATGGCTGGTGTTATGCGTTCCTTCGCCGCAGTCTTCGCTTAAAAAATATACTATACCTTTGAATAATTTCTGGAATAGGCGGTGCAACAGGCAAATGGTCACCACTGGCTCTATATCCATTAGAATCAGCAATATAGTGTACTGTATACGTTTGACCATTATCGCCGACATAAGAATATGAGCCTTCTACTATTTGTTCCTCCTTATCCGTACCCGAGTTTTCCATACGACTATGTTGAACGTAATGGGTCTGATCCGCTCCTAAGGCTCTGAAAAATTACGTTGTGTACATGATTTATGGATCTTACTTACTTCTATTTAATTATATAAAAAAAGAATGTACTATACACACTCGTAACTAAAACTTCCATCTAGGTCCATTTCATTAGATAAACGAAGAATTGGGATAGCTGGTTCCGTAGTAGAATAATAAACGACAGGAGAAGAAATCAATTGTGGTCCTAGTATTGAAGCTCTCTTAACTTGGTCAGATGGTTGGTCGTTTTTTAAAATTTCGCTCGATATTATCATTCTTCTTTGCGGAGAAGGGCTTTGATTTACTATAGTTCTTGGTGGAACTGTATGAAACTGAGTGGGAAATTTTATATCAATTCTGTCAATGGGATTTTGATAATTATTAAATATTTTAGCTGCCGCTCTAATATCTTTTTCTGGTATGTTTTCTACGTTTTTAGCAGTTTGATTATTAGGTAAGCGAAATTTAGGAGGTGTCACTTGAGACATTCTTGGTTTATTTATTTCTTCATCTTCATCATCATCTTCTTCATCTCTGCGAGATCCCATCGTGGAAGATATTATCATAGGAAATGGTGTCGGATAAATTGACGGTATTTTTGTTGCGGTCGGTGGCAGAAATTGAAAAGGTAATTTATTACCATTATTCAGTGAAAAATATGGCATGGTGGTATGCGATTCGGGAGGCAAATAAATTGAACTGTCGGATCCGAATACTCCAGAATTAGGTGGCTTAAACTGAGGTGGAAAAGCATATTGTTCTTGAGAAAACTTCTGACAGTTGCATGTTATAGAGAACCACAATATTAATGCTGTGTTACATATCTGAAACATAATTTACGATGTATTATTTTCACTGAACACTTACATTTCAAATGCATGCAACAGTCCATAAAAATAAGAACACTTCCACTTACGAGCTTCATTTTATGTGAAGCTTTATAAACGTTTACGAGAATAATTACACGTCACTCTTTTGCACAAGGAGAAAATACACTGATAATGAAAATGAATTCCGCATATATTTATACACACGCAAGAAAACCGTGGTCAGGCATTCGTGAAAATATTACTGAGTTATAATCTTGGTTTCTCCGTCCACTTTTCACGGCTGTATTTTGATTGATAATCACTTAATACTAGTAACATTTTAAGGATAAACTTTTATATACTTTTTATACTTAAGTTGAAGATATACTTCTAATGTCTCGTACCCAGAAATACAAGCAAGTCCTACTAAAATTAAAGAGTATTGTAGATGTTAAGTGATTGGCATGAAGAGTAGTTTGTGATTTCCAAAAGTAATTTTTTTATTGTGTTTCGCCCTAAACTGCAGGAACAAATCAGAGTACTTACATAAAAACTGTGTTATATAAGATAAAAATGGATAAGTTGACCGAGGTTAAGGTTACTAAAATGTGTTACATAATATTTCGTTAAGTTTCTTAAATTTTCTTTTATCTCTTAAGCTTCATTAATAAAAACGCGATTAGTAATGGTAAATGAAATCTAAATGCCAAATAAGAAGACGCAAAATTAATATAAAAAAATATATGACAAAGGTTTCTGTATCCATGAAGCTCAATTCATTTAAAAAGATAAAAGGCATATAGACCCCTTTTTTGTTAGGGCAGTGGTCGAAAAATGACTCGATAAATTGAGCATCCAAATATATGCTTCGCAGGCCCAAATGATGCAACTTTAGTAATGGTCAGTGTCATTGAACCGCGTAAACCGGTTTTTTTTATTCTGCCGTCTCGATTGTATTGGGTTTTAAAGTGAAAATAATAAGAAAATTATAAACTATTGTCATTCTTGTGGTTCATATTTTTCTTTTTGACTATGGGAATAAGGGTACGAAATTCTACTACGTGGGGAATTTAAAGTCACTAAACACATAATTATAATGTCGAAGAAATATATGGTGAGAAAACTTGGGAGTTCTGCGTAATAATTTCTATCGCAAGCGAAATCTGTCAATCCCTACTTGATCAATATAGTAGACTAAAGCCTTAAACCTTTTCATCCTAAGGGAAATACCACAACTAACAGCGGAATATTATTTTGATATTATAAAAAGTGACGTTATGAGTGAAGGTTGACAATTAAAATATGTTGTAAGACCATTTTCTTTGATCACTATCGGTGCAAAAGTATCATAAAAGACCAAAATTTTAATTAGGTAATTAAATTATGAACTGTATTTCATTCACACATTAAATAAATTCTTGTATTGAATTAACTAATACAGGTGGGGCACTGAAACTCGTGCCAATATACTGTACTGAAAGCATAGGTCCACTCAGAGGTATAGTCAATTATAAACGATTGTTACAGATACATTACATTTTATTAAAATTAACTATAAGTACATCACATGTATCACTGGCTTTGAACATTTTTGTCATATCACAAAATGTCTCGCAAATCAATCAGCGATCAAGTTCACAATTTTGATCGTGATCACAATTGCTGATACCAAAACGCCTTATAAATATATAGAGGTAATATTACTCCAAGTATACTCAATCCTTGGGTTTGTATTACTTGATAATTTTTCTTTGCGTTCTCTAAATTAAAATCTCAAAAGGTGTTAGAAACGTCTTTTTGTCGTATTATCTTTAGCGTCAGTATCTTCTATTTGCCGTATCCTGAGGATGAAGGATAATTTTCCTGGGGATAGTATGTCGGCTGGGTTGTTTGTTGTGGGTGGTACGTTGGTTGTGATGTTGACGGATATTGCTGTTGAGGATATTGTTGTTGAGGATATTGCTGTTGAGGATATTGCTGTTGAGGATATTGCTGCGGAGGATATTGTTGTTGAGGGTACTGAGGCTCTGGATATGTTTGTGAAGGATATTGTTGGGGAGGATATTGTGGTTGAGCTGGTGTGGGCTTGACAGGTGCTGGCTGTGGCTTCAGGGGCCTCGGTGGCTGTTGTTGTTGCGGGAAGTAACCACCATTTTGGGGCTTCTTCTTCTCTGCTTCAACTTTCTCTGCTTCCTCCTTGGCATTTTGGTCAATGGAGCTACAATAACAAAATTACAAATTGAATGTGCTATTACTTTTTTACGGGATTAGTGGACGGGACAGCCGCATAAACTTAATGGACCAACTGTAGTGTCAACTATAATAAAACTCAAATAGCATTAGAGACCGGTTCCAGACTAAATAAAGACATATGATCAGGTATATACGCACAGCTTTCATGGATGATTAAGTTAAATCGTCTTCTGCAAACAGCTTTAAAATTAATATAATGGTGAAAGAAAACAACCTATTTAATTATGTGTACCGTGCACATAAAATTTATCTCTTGTTTATTAATTATTGCAATGGATAATGTAAAATCAAAATGATGATTTATCACACGATGTAAAAGGAAGGAAATGATTCCGATTTCAGTAGTTTTAAAATTACATATTTCAATGGTATTAAATTGAAATGGCGACAGTGATTTATAATTTTATAGCTATGATCATTAAACGACATGAATTTGTGCAAGACATATTTTGTTCATTAATGTCGGGCTATCTATACATACGAGTACTATATATAGCGTTTGGAAATCGAACTTTTGTCCGCATTTCGTTTTTATTCGGGACTCGGTTTGGGCCCAATGTCGATATGAAAGGAATGCGGTTTTTCAAGATACGGTTTCTGTCTGGCCTTGTGACCGAAATAAATGGTCCAGACTCAGGGACTGTTTTATATGCGGATTAGGACTGCATGCGCAGTTTAGATTAGTTTTTCACTTCATGCGAAATAACTATGTTAACCGATTTGTTTTGTGAGTATAAAATATAGACTCAAGATTGGACTAAGATAAAATAATATACCAATTTATTAAATCAAAAAAGACAAATAGAACCTTTCAATTCGCACTTGGCTTGCCTTGAAAGGAAAGATCTATCACTATTCCAAATATTTTGAATATATTACTTTAATGATGTTATTTTCGAGTCGAAGCTCGTAAATTTTCCTTTAAGGTAGTCCTTATAGTCGTGTTAATGCAAATTAATTTGTTTCTAACGGTCCGAAATCGCTTAGATATTTTAGAGTGAAATGCGATGGCATCAATTTGGATGTGTTATCATCATATTTTTTAAATATGAGATTATTTTAAAATAAATATCATAATAACCGTTATATGGATTTGATAAATCGGTCTAGAGGAATTTAGAAGATTGTGCATAATTTTTTCGTTTATCTATACATCCATTATTAGTAAATATTTGTATATACTATTTTTGTTAAATTAAGAATTAAGATACGTAGTTTTTTGCATCGGGAACACAACACTTTTGGTTATTAGTGTAACTTTAGTTAGATAATGTTACTGATACTTACGCTTGGATCGCTGGGGGAATCGGAGGTGCCTTAGGGAGGTGGTCGCCAGTTGCATGAAAACCGGTTTCATCAGCCCAGTAGGTGACGGTGTAGACTTTGCCATCAGCGCCCGTGTAGGAGTACCAGCCCTTTTTTACGAGACTTTCGTTCTCTGTGTTGGGGTTTAAGAAGTATCCTTCTTCAGCCACATGAGTACCGTCGGCGATTTCGTATCTAAAGCAAAAAACATGTGTTATTTTTCTACCATTAACGTCTTGCTTATAACATTAGCAATATGATACACAGAACAGGCGATCGCAAATTCATTCGAGATTCAATACTTTTAGTAATGACCAGCTTGTGTTGCACAGTTTAAGTGACTATGGAAATGGCAACAGATTTTTAAAATGGTAAGTATAATTATCATATCTAATTCCTATCGTGAATATACATCTTAATTCTGAGTTAAAACAGTTGACAATTAATAAGAACGAAATGAATAGTTACATTTTAATCAATAAAACAATTTGACAGATACACGAGTTGCAAAATTTATCACAATTTTAGTTCTAACAGTTTGACAGTGAGAAAGAGTGTATAATAGAAATGTTATCAAGGTCTCTGTTGGTCCTCGTGGTTTTATTTTTATAACAGTAAGCTGAATAGATGCTTCACATTGTTAATGGGATATGCACGTAATTAAATGGAACAAACACTGCAAACCTACATTTGTGGAGAGGCACACTCATCCGGTATAGCTTAAACCTCGGCTATTCTGCACTCAACGGTGCTACAATTTTTTTGTTTCTAGGAAATAACGAGCCGCTTACAGAACCAAAATAAAAATTCAATATGAAACAACGTTTGGTTGTCATCTGTTTTGGTATTACAAAACGTCATGGAGGTGACATTGGATAGGAGTCTGTAAATAAACAGTGTAACAAACTATCATTGGCTTATCCTTTGGTGCAGAAAGCAAATATGCGTACCTAAGGTATTACTATATAAAAAGTTAACAAAAGGTTCTTTAAGTAATATGTCTGTGTTTCAATGCTATTTATTTCTTTGAATTATTTTTAGCTCCTTACTTTTCCATAAATTGGTTATAGAAAGTTTTCGAACAATTTAAATAATTTTTAGATTTTAAATTCGACGCCGATCCCAAAGAAGGCAAATGTAACCATTTCTATTTTTATTTCCTATTACTACGATAAACTTAATATATGTGAAATGTTAAAGCGTGTATATTATAACTGTATCGGATGTCAATATTAGAAAAAACACAATAGCTAAAACCGTTAGGGTCTCCTTTCTTTTTGACAGTTTGTATAATAATTTACCTCCGAAACTTTTTTTATGTTCTCTGTAGCGTAGAGGTGTGAATTAGCGCGCTGCCAGTATAGTATAATAGGTGTAATGGTCTTAACCCTTTTGATTTTAAAAAGAGACCCGTGTCAAACAGCAGCTCTGCCTTATGAAACCGTTTAAACAATTCTCAATACCGTTAAAGTTTATATATTACCCATATATTTAATTTTTGATATTGCATCGCAATTAACTTACAAATCAAAAGTATTTTACTCACTCGTATTTATAGCTTCCGTTCTCTCCGTAGTATTGTTCGTTCTTGATGACTGGAATCGGGGTAGTGGTCGTTGATGTCGAAGTTGGGGGTTGCCACGAGGGCTTGTTATGGATGTTTGTGGGATAGTAACTGTTTGAAGGCAGGTTATTAACGTTAGAGGGTTTGTTGTAGTTATTTGAGGGCGTATTGTAGTTATTTGAGGGCGTATTGTAGTTATTTGAGGGAGTATTGTAGTTATTTGAGGGAGTGTTGTAGTTATTTGAGGGAGTATTGTAGTTGTTTGGCGGAGTGTTGTAGTTATTTGAGGGTGTATTGTAGTTATTTGAGGGTGTGTTATAGTTATTTGAGGGTGTGTTGTAGTTATTTGAAGGAGTGTTGTAATTATTTGAGGGAGTATTGTAATTGTTCTGATTATTCCATGGAATTTGTTGTGAAGGTGGATTTTGGTAGTATTTATTTTGATTAGAAGGTAAATATGTTGGTTCCCATGGCTTAGGAGCACTAGAACTGGCTTGACCGTAGCTGTAGCTACTGGCAGCTGGTATCAACGTTTCTTCGGAAGCGACTGCTTGCGAGTCTTCGAATGATTCTTTATCGATGTCTATGTCTTCTGCCAGGGATATCGCCAGTACGGCAGTGAGTATGATAAGCTGAAAACATTAGAGTTATTGAGACTTTTTATTATGAAAATAAATATTTGTTTTTTTCTTCTTTTTTATTATTTTTATTACGTTCTATACAACATACAATGTTGTATATTTTTTATAAAACTATATAAATTATACATGTGGTCGCCGATATAATTAATTTTGATTGCGGAGGACTTTAAATAGGTTTAAATATGATATGAAGATGAGAGGTGGCCTCATCCATTGTAATTACAGTAAAGTTTTTGTTAGGTATAATTAAACTCATTTAGATTAAGAAGAGCAATAATAGATAAAGATATCTGGCGTGGTTTTAAATTAACATTTGTAATTATTAGGTCGTTGACTTATTGAAGAATATCAAAGAATGTTAGTTATATTTTTAAAGCAATTAATCCGTCTCTGTCGATATCGTGTTAAAATGGGTCTTCGTTAAAAGCTCCGGCGGGCGAATAATTATTTTGTGCATAAATTTAAAACTCTTGAGTCCTTTTTATTTGTAAAGGGTCTTTGAAGTGGTCGAAAGTAGTGGAAAAGATTTCTTGCGGAATAATATTTTAAGTTGCACATGTGAAAAATGGAATTAAGAAATATGTAAATGATATCTTAAAATTAAAAATTACTTTTTTAATCATAGTTGTTCTAAATAAATCCGTTCTTGTTTTCCAAAAATCACTTAATATTAAAAACACAGTCCTTAATAGGAAGTAAAATATATTTTTTCGCAAATATTATTCACTTCACCGAAATGTAAGCTTGAAGGACTCACCAGCTTCATCTTAATGTCCTTCCGAGTCCGCGGTTCGTTTGGCACTGTACCCTCGAGGGGTCCTCCCCACATTTTTATAGTAAATTGTCCTGCGGCTGCGCAGTCCTCGCGTCCGCATCTCATCGCGTATGTGATGCGGTAATGACCTCACTTGTAACTCTTGGAGCCATTTGAAAATTTAGATTTCGCAAAATATTTGTAGAACTTAAGGATTTTTGGGTTTTTAAATGTTTAATTTTGTCTTGTCATCCTGATTCTTACGAGTAGATCGTTATTGAACGCAGCTGTATAAAACGAAATTGTAGTAATATAACTTGCTGTATATATCTGTGTTTCCAAATGTTTTTAGTAGGTATACATTATTAATTTTCGTCTTTAAACATTGAATATAAAAAACGTAACATCACGCCTGTAATCCCCGAAGGGGTAGGCAGAGGAGTGTAGTATACTTCCACGTATCACCGGTTACGTTTAAATCCCATGGAATCGGAGGTGAGCCTGTACACCGGGGATAATTCGAGACTCCGAAGTGACGCTTTTATTTACGCGGATTTTTGGTTCCATTCGAAGTCTGTTAGTTAACCAAAACGTATGTACCATAAGTTAGTGATTCAACTGTAGTAGGCGTAGGTTACGTTTATTTATGTATGCACTTAGTGTGGCCCAATCCGGGTGATGTAAATAAGTCTAATTGGCAGTTGAAGACCATCAATGCAATGTTGTATTACTCAGATTCGATCTGTTTGTTTTATGTGCAAAGGAGATCCTAAATAGATTTGTTAAATCTTTGTTTTTTTGTCTGTATGGTAAGAAAATAAAGTGGTCGAGATCCCGCCTGTCGGAAAGCGCACATTTGTCCTAATACGGCGCGGAGCACGCATGCCCAGGAAATGCTTATTCACCCTTGCTTTGAAGAGATCAGATTATATATGTCTGAAAACAATAACAATTTACATTTGTAATTGTTTATTTAGACAAATAATTTTTTGGTTAAAGTGACAATAATAAATAATATTAACTGAGCTACGATAGTCTAAATCTTTATAATGTAGCCTTCCCTGCCAATTGTTATATGAGATTAAAATCCAGGTAACTTCTACAACTTTATAAAATTACGAGTGACTTTGAGATTAAATATTCGTATGATATAATTATAAAAGGGCAACAAACTAACTTAGACACCGTATGGAAAGCAGAATTTGGGAAAGTTTGGCAGACTGGGAAACGATAAAAGGGCGATGATGATTGTCCTTTATCATAACTCTCACACGGCTACAAATCTAAACTGGAGGAAACCTGTACTTTGGTTACCAGGCACTTATAAAATATTCGTGTATTTTTAAGGAGGAAGATACCTATTTAGATAATTTTATGCCCAGACACAGAACAAACACTCGTGCTCATTGCACGAATATTTGTCCTGCGTGGCAGTCAAACCTATAACCTCTGGTTCAGTAGTCAGTGACACTGACCACTAGCCCAATAGTATCAAAAATTTGTTTCTAGACAAGAAGTAGGATTGATAACACATTTGTCTGACTAGGATATTAATTAGTCTCATTTGGATAAGTAAAAGATTTGTCAGTGTTGAAGTTCGAACTCAGTGGCGTTTGGAGAAACCTTTGTTCAGCAGTGGACGGGAGTGAGCTCATGAACATGATGGTGCTGATGATGGTGATGATGATAAATATGATGATAATCAACTTCATCTTACTAGCAAATGAATACTGTTAGAAAATTTAACGGGCTGTTTTTAAAAAATCGTAATCGATTACGAGATACATTTCTCAAATTTTAATGATATTTAATGAGTATGGAGGTATAATATGTATGTTGGAATATCCTAAAGAATTATATTTTTATAAATATCAGTCATTTGGTAACGCACGGTTTCTTGATCAAACAAAAAAAAATATAATTTGCCTTTCCTACGGATGAGGTTAATGTTTACGAAGATACTCGAAAAATACAAGGTACAATGAATCTGAACTATCTATTACAGGCCAATTACCTGTTAAGAAGAGGTATATAAAGAGCAGCTCAATTTCAAAAACCAATTATATGCATGAAAAAATGGTGACAACGTGTTTTATCTGTTTGTACATAGTTTTGTCGAGAGTTTTGTTATGTTAAGATCTTTTACCAATAAAAAGGTATGATATCGTACTCTTTATTGAGTTACGGCATTTTACGAAAATAAAGGATCATGGAATAAACTTAATAAAGTATAAAAGAAAGATGATTTTCCTTATAAGATTTTATGTATGGCAGAGCCTCGATATTTCCAATGAGCACTTCATTATTAGGTTCATCGTTCTCGTGTATTTTGCTTTTATTGTGGATGTCTACGAGAGTTCGATGACAGTGTATTTATTTACTTTCAGCTCTTATTTCATCAAGTCGTTTTATTATATTCTCGTTGATGTAGTCGTTGCCTACGGGACCGCTGAGAAAAAGTTCCTGGATTCGTTCCCCGTGTCGAACAAAGTATTACTGGGTTTTTCTAACTTGCAGTTTCGACATGTAGATTTGAGTATGTATTTGATCTCGGTGAATGGAGATCGACTCACTTTTGTCCCATAGGAGGTATAACATTACGGGTGAAAAGCACTAAACTTCTTTGCCTATTATTGTTTTTTAGTTGGGAGTCTGATAATTAAACAAAGCGCGTAAATCTACTTTTGGGAGGTTGTTTGTACCCACAGCCCCTTATTTACAATTTTCCATGCAAGTCCATTTCTTTAAGGAGTGCAAGGATTTTATTTATAGCGATGTGAACCATTTCGCTTCAGTGTATTACATGTTTCTCAATATTAATATTGCGTTTAAATGTCAGGATGCTACAGCACAGCAAGAGGTGTTTCCTTATTCTATTCACAGCATTTGTCCCATACCGTTATAATGTTTAATAACTAATGAAAAAAAATCACGTATCTTCGTAAAGTTAGATATATAAGTCTAGATAATAAGTCATATAAAGTTAGAGATACAAGGGATTTGATTCGGGAACTGGAGAAAGAATAATATTCTGTTCCAGCAGTCCGTCATTGCTATTGCGCCAGTTGTAGAATTTTACATGCTCAGAATTATGTTAGTTCGGACATCTATTTTATGTACGTTACAGCATTATACATTTGAGGCAGTGACTCCCGTAGGGCAGAGAAACGTCTAGTTAAGGAACGTAAAGCGTTTGACCTTTACATTAGTTTTCGTTAATTAAACATTTTCGATCCGAATTGTTATTGTTCGGTAACTGTTATTAAATATGGGAAAGCCCCTGAGAGCTTTTAAAACTTTCAGCATCGATATTAACAACTGACCACTTATTCACAATCCACATTGACGAAGCATGGTGGACCAATTACCATCCTCAGACCCTTACGAAAAGGATGATCAAAGCCACTTTGTTTACAGCAAATTAGTCGCACATCTTTTGTTATTGGACTATCAGTAAAGATTAAGATAAGCCCAAATTACTTTTGACCATTCTGCATTATAATGCTTCATTTAGAACGCAGTGGACGTGAAGAGAATGGGCATCATGTCAATTCACATGTAGATGTGAGCTGGTCTTATACAATACTCCTCGAATAAATGCATCTCCATTTGCTCAAATCCTTTGATTTTTATGACAGGACCATATTATTGTGTTTACAATGGCCTCCGCAGATATCACCATTATACTAAAGGTGATCAGTATGATTGGGTATATTGTATTCTCGTCCCAGTTTGGGTTAGTAAATTCTCGTTTAGTAGGTATAAACCTTAATCCAGAATGTTAACGCTTGAATTACCTTGGACGTCCTAATGGTCCTAACTTTATATACCTATACTAAGCTAATCTTTATATCCTTAATATGTATCTTTTGTGATATTTAAATATGTTACAGAGGTTTCGCCAGCGATCCCTTCAGAAAAGGTCCATAGATTTATTTAACTTTACCTCCACACTGATCACCCTTTTGACACTTAAGTTATATTTTAACCAATATGACGTGTTCTTATATATGATACATAATAATAAGAAA
>DWME01000109.1:0-46581 GCA_018244795.1 Parelbella ahira ahira | reverse complement strand
CCGGTGGGATGACGATCTGCGAAAGGCTGCAGGCAGATGCTGGATGAGACAAGCCGAAGACAGGGCGCGATGGCGCTTATTGTGGGAGGCCTATGTCCAGCAGTGGAGTGAGATTGGCTGATGATGTTATGTGATGTGTGATGTGTTTTATATATGATTTAATGTTTTTTATAAAATGTAGTGTTGACATGTTTAATTTTTATACGTGTTACGAACACGGTACACGCACCTTGCAATTTGGACCAGACTTTTTTCCTTTCGAAGTAGATTGCCGGCCAGCCGCCGCTTGCAACAGTACGTTTTACAATGAACATTTTTTGTCCGTCTGTTTATCGATAATACCGTAATATTAGCTGCTATTGCATAAGTATAGACCGGTGGAACAGGACTGGCTGGCTCGCCGGCAGTCGGACCTCGTCGGTCCTCGCTCCCATACTCGGGCTTTACAGAAAAAATCACTCGGGAGTGTTCTAATATTTAAAAACACTGAATTGTATTTTTTTCAGTTATAAGTTATAACGTGTATAACCATAGAGAACCATAGAGTGCCAGTTCTTAGTTTAAAATATGGAAATTATCCAATAAAAAACATTAATACACAGTTTATTTATATACTTAACTAAGATACTATGGTGTTTATTTCCTACTTTCAAAGCAAAATTATACATGAATTGTGTTTTTTTTGAAGTGCCGGTAATGCTAATCACCCACATATGGGTCCAATGCGCTCGATTTGTGAAATTTTTTATAACGTTTGAAAATTCTATACCTTATTTACTGGGAATTGCTGCTTTACAGCAAAAGCTAAATGGAACAACGCCGGATTACTAAACACCAGTAGTACAAGAAATATATAACAGATTATAAAAAAGTGTGGAGTTAAAAGGATTTTATTTCAAGTATGATATTGTATACCGACGGAAGACATAAATGCTTAAGTAAATCGGTCGTGAGGAAACCGTGTGTCGGCGTTTTCATTAAAGTTGCGATACAACAGAACAAGACACATAAATAATCGATTTAAAATGTTCTACAGGCCGTTTGGTAAGCAATGAGTGCTGAAATTGACAACTAATTTTACCCACAAAAATTATTGACGGCACCTAAGCGAGAGAACCATTAAAATCAATACCAATTTCATTCACAACTTTCATGGATCAATTTATATTGGTCACTTAGCGTACTACTTTTACAATGTGCGTGCATATTTTAATATAGCCGTATCACAAAGTGATACGATAAAAAGTAGACGATGACATCACTTTTTTGGAATTGAATTAAAAAAGCAAAAAAGAGAAAAATCACGAATGGAATATTTGGTTAAGATAGCTGTGCAGAGAGCGTGAAGAATACTGTTACTGCAGCTTGCAGCGGGTGATCATTTTCAACTATCAACATATAATTATGATATACATATTGACATGTAATCCCCGCCGCAACACTCTTGCTTTCTACCAGACCTGCGCTGAAATAATTGAAACATCAGTGCTTCACGGACTGTGAATAGACCAACCAGCTTGTTAATCAGATCAGTGCAAACGTTAAAAAAAATCTAAACTCTATACAAACGTTAAAAAATCTTCAGTGCCTCCCAACCGGTCACACCTTTTAACGCGACAACCGATAACATACTTCTCTTATCGGCGTCTTAAACCTGCGTTCAGTTTAACATGTTGCAACGCAAATGATAAAGTGAGACTAAACTGTGAAGTGAACATAATAAAACTGCGTTCAGATTAAAAGGTTGTAAAACATATGAGGATGTGCGATTGAAATGTGATTCGAATATCGTAATCTGAATTTTAAAGTACAAAAAAAGGGACAATGACGATTTAATGATAAGAAAAATCACAAAAAGGATTTTAATTTTTTTTTTAACAATATGATCCCCCGGTGATCTCAATCTAGAGGATGTTATAAATAGCATTGCAAATGTGAAGTGATATGTAAAAATTCATATATACCTAATACAGATTAATTATGATATTGAGTACTGCAATTGGATCTGTCGGGATATATGAAATCTGTGATATAAGAAGAGGAAATGTTACTCGTAGGTATAAGATGAAATAACGCTATGAATATAAATGACCAATTAAAATACAAGCAGAGATGTGAATTAAATTATTAATTTAGAACACTGATTTTAGAATTGCTTGAGAAAATGCTTTTAAAAATTGAACTATATTGAATAAGATGGTTCAAATTGAAGGGACTTAGAGAAGAGGGGGCAAAAAAGAGAGTTTTAGATCGAATTTATCACACACATGGCCTTGCCGTTCTCTTAATGAAAAGAGGCCCGTGCCCTAAAGGGGACCGACAAAAGGGTCGACTATGATGTAATTCACAAAGGAAGCAGTTCAAATAATTTCAATGTTGACGTATGTATCGGAGGCGGTTGTAGTCCTCCGGAGCGACGCGCTCGACGCCGCCCGGCTGCTGGAGGCCTGGTGGAAAGGCCTCATACTCCTCGCTCGCTTTATACTTTGCATTTACCGGCTGCTGAACCAAGCTGTTAACGGTGCGAACTTAATTTTAATTTAATAATTGTTTACAGATACTGTGTGTTAAAGAGTGTTGGTGTAATATTGATAATGAGCAGCTCCGATGGTTCGGACATTTAGAGAATGGAAGAAGATATACAATTCGAAGGGTGATAAATGCGGGTGCCGAGGACCCCAGACTTATCAGTCTTGACCATATAGGTCCGGTACTTGTCGGGGGATAAATGCTCCAAAGTCTGTGCCCTAGTGCGTAGAGACTGAGAAATGCAGAAGGGCATTAGGTATGCAAGGATAGATGTATGTGGTGCTCTGAGCTATCTGCCTGCGCCTTAAGAGACCCGGCGTAATTTTATACAAATATTTTTTTTTTATTTGCACATGATTTTAAAGTCATAGAGTCAGAAAGGTCGAATTCAATACAACGTGATATGTTCTTCCATTCAACCATTGGGAGACGGTGGAGATTTTACTGGCAACATTAACACCAATTACTTATAAACTCTACATATCTCTCATCATATTAGATAGAGTTTTGACAGAGTTTTTTCACCGATATAAACGTTTCATATCTGCAGTGAGGTTTTAATGGTAATCAACACTAGATTACAACAGCGATATCATATCGGCCGCTACCAGTTGTGTAAGGAATGTGTAACGATATTGTTGCAGAAAGAATATTATTCACGTTTTGCTTTCTCTATCGCAACGGTGCTGTTTATTTATTTAGTTACCTATTACTGCCCCGTTGGTCTAGTGGTTACAACCCGACTGCTGGTCAAAAGATCCTTGGTTAGATCCTCGGTTCGGGCGAAAGTCATTTGAATTTTTGTAACCCGAAATTCCTAGTAGGAGCACGAAGACTTAACTTGGTCCCGAAGTATGGTAATACGCTCCCCGCCTTTTCCTTGGTGGGACGTATAACATAAGTGATGAAATGAGGGAATGTAGGTACTACTATCCTCTGCCTGCACCTTCGGGAATATACATCCATGATTTTATGTTACATTACCATTTTATCATGGATATTATAGGCATACATAAGTCATCGATATTCTATACATCATTTTTTGTTGTAGTTATTACAACTATTGCAAAAGTTAATTGGTTCCCGTTCATTGCCAAAACTATAAATATGTAACTATTTTATGAAATTAATAATTCAATTACGTTATATAACTTAACATTTATAGTTGATAAATTTACTTATTATAAATTAAATAAGACAATTTGTTACTTCACCTTATTAATTTGATAAATTTATTATTGCCATAAATTAATTCATAATTCTTGCCTAGCCGTGCTTAGCGCAGTAGACTATGGCTTTAACTCTTCCACTTTTTACCTTTAACGTAACCCTAACAGCGGAACGCTCCAATGGTTGCTGATGATAGTTCATAGTATGAACGAGTCTTTTAATAACTTTGACTGCCTCGTTGGTCCACTGACTACAAGCAAAATTTCCGTGCAAGAGGTCCTGGGTTCTATCCCCGGGTCGAGTGCCATTGGATTGTTCTATGTTGAAATTAGTAATGATGTGTTAAGACCAAGAACGCTTACCAGTTCTGCTGATTATAATTTATCAGTTGCCATTCCATTACTGGCAGTTACAACTCCTAACGTTGCAGTCAAAATGCCTCTTGTGTTTAAGAATAACAAAAAGCGAATAATTTAAATTTGTGAATTTCAGCTTTACTGTTTAAAATGGATGCGTTTCGTTATTATTGAGTATTGAGATTTCGTTAGTATACTGGCAGGATGTAAAAATTTCCATAGATATATTTTTTCGTCTCCATAATGACATTAATTAACATTATTTTTTTAAATTAAAGAAAATACAGGTTTATTTTTTATTTCCATTTAATAAGGACCCATACACACTTTTATAACAAGCAAATGTAAGCACAATAGGCTTGGAACATGAATACACTATAAAGATAATAATATA
The DNA here is from genome assembly GCA_018244795.1 of Parelbella ahira ahira. NCBI lineage: Eukaryota > Metazoa > Arthropoda > Insecta > Lepidoptera > Hesperiidae > Parelbella > Parelbella ahira. The sequence continues at coordinate 42,132 of DWME01000109.1, read as the reverse complement.
ATATAATATTTATTCGCAATAATATTTCTTCCGGCAGATCTTTACTAAACAAACTGATATACTTATTAAATTTTTATCGTTCGTATGCGACTCTTGAAATTTTTGAGGTTTTAAAATATTCCTTGACATATATTTACTGTTTATTTCAGAACTGAAAGTGCCTGTGGCGGTCATGATGGCGCCCAGCGTGTTCCAAAGGACCAAATCACCACGATCGTCTCCAGGAAATCTTCCCAGGAAATTACAGGTAATTAATTAATTGTTCAGTTTTACTACGTATTCTCGCCGTTTTGTTCAGTCCCACTTCTTTTTCATCAGTTTCATACAGCAATAGATATTTGATACTTTAAATTTCGACAATTAATAAAACATTATTGAAACAATTTGTTTTACAAAAATTAAGACGATATATTTTCGAATACTGTTCATTGTTACATAACCTATGTAATGTTGAATAAAATAAAATATCACTGTTTGAAATTATATATTTATAAAAACATTTTGAAATTATGCGCGTATGAAATAAACAGAGATGCCTACGTCAAGGTGCAAAAAATTGTGCAAATAAAGTAGTGTAGTTGAACAAATTTTTAAACAACTATAATAGTGTATTGAACATTATTCTTATATATGGTTAACAAACAAATTGTACCACTTTGAAAATAATAATATAAACAATATATATTTATAAAAAGAACCTACATCTAAAAATTGTGCCACTTGTCTATTATAGACCTTGTATTATTACTACATGTCACGTCTGGTACCTTACGGGGTCGGTATAGAGCACCGAATGCCAAATATCTCTATCGATATACCTAAGTCTGACGTGATTCTTTTACATTGCTTACTACATATTTATTACTTACTAATTGCATGTTTAGTGAGACATAACATGGATAATGAGATTGGAAGGTTAATATCATAGTAAAATAATGATTGATAAATGACATCAGAAGATTGTAGAGGGCTTTTTTTGACAATTTTCAGAACGGCACAGACTCCGCCGGCCAGTCGGAGCCAGCAGCTGACTCCAGCCCCGGGAACTCCATATCTGACGCTGAGAACTTCGAGTGCTACGGGGAAGGCGATGCTGATGCACCAGCTAACTCGTTAGTAATCTGCATAATTTGCTCCTCCGCGTATACCTGTCCTAATTCAAGATAAGACTGAATGTCACTGTTTAGGCAAGTGTGCTACATCCTAGGCTACACCTCACTCACCATCAAGATAGTAGTCGAATGCGAGCTTAAGGCTATTGAAAAAAAATATATTAGGTAATAAAAATATATGTACACACTTATCACAATTAAATCACTGTAAATTTCTGGTTTGTGAATCATTTTATGTACGTCACATACATATATCAGAATTTATTATAATTATATAAATAATTAAAAGAAAAAATTAAACGAAAACGCAGTAGGTATTGTAAGATAGTTTTTACCCAGCTTTAAATCGCACTGGTTAGAGTTAGAATGAGTCCAATTCATTGGATTCGAAAAAAGAAACCATCTGAGTGTCTCATCCATTAAATTTTTTTTTGTCACGGTTTGCGCATTCGTAAAGATTGTCTATAGACATAAACTCTAAGTGTGCATAAACATGACATTTTCGAAGCTTACTTTTTATTATTATTAATCTTAAATATAGATTTATATTATTAACAGTAACCTATCTTATTATTACCGTCACGCCAGGTCTCTTTCGAAGGAGGCAGACAGCAGCGACTATCAATATCTCTATCCCTACTGCCTGACCTCTATTAAATCGACGTATTTTAAAAATCCCACTTATTACTCAATTTTTATATAGTTTATAAATCTAGTAATTTGGATTAGTACTGCCGACTGCCTCGTTGGTCGAGCGGTTGCAAGCGCGACTGCCGATCGGGAGGTCCTGAGTTCAAATCTCGGGTCGGTTCAAACTTCAAACCATACAGTTCCCATTGAAAGCACAAAAGCCTCTTAACAACTGCGCCAAAATAACAGACCATGTCCTTAATCCTTCTCAAGTTGAGAGGAAAGCCGTGTCAGGCAGTGGACAGAACACAGTACATAATAACACAGAGTGCATAAAAAGAATACTGACAAAATATCTTCGAATAGTTGAGATTAATAAAAATGTTGTCCTAAAAAGTGTCAGTATAAAGTGACCTACTGAACGATTGTAAGCGTCGTAAAACGTTCCTAACGATGAGCAAAGTTGAAAACGGTCAACGGTCTAATAAAATTTACACGCACAGTTCAATTTTACACGCACCGTTGCACAAGTTGATGTTATATTTGTGTACTGGGCATATTGTAAGGATTACATCATGTAAGTTTGTGCTGTAGGCGACCTACTACTGGGCAACATGGGCTTACAATCTTCAGTCCAACTCTTCGCATCTATCATATTCATCAAATGTTTATTTATATGTGTGATTTGTGTGATGATCACTGCCTCGTCGGTCGAAAGATTGCAAGCGCGAGTATAGGTCGAGAAGTTCCGGATTCAATCCCCGGGTCAGGTACTATTGGATTTTTCTCAGATTTTGTAGTGGAAATTTCTAGTATTGGCTCTGAAAATATTCGGTCAAGCTAAAAATTGATAGTTTGGACATCTTTAGATACAGCATCTTTGCGGGTTTATGAATTGTGCATTAAACTCGCATCTTGAAATAGACCAGTTCGGAAAACCAATGGAAATAAATCAAAGTAACATTGTATAAAAAATACGAAAACCTACAGATATTTTCGATATTAAACAGATAGGAGACAGATCGCTATCGGAGATGGGAGATAAATAACGACTTATCCATTGAAGGCACTCGAGAAGACACGATAAGCGTTATCAATGTAAAAAGTGTTTGACCTAAATATGTGTGTAAATAGAGTTTGCTAAAATTTAAAAAATGTGTCAACCAATTTAGAATTAGAGTTATTGCAATATATTTTATAACATAGCATCACGCCTGTATTTCCCGATAGAGGTAGGCAGAGTACACTCCTATATTTCACTTATAATATTATACGTCCCATTATTGAATAGGGGTTGAAGTTATTGCCGTATATCGAACACAAAACCAGACTCCATTCTAGTACTGAGGATTTTAATTTAGAAAATTAGATCAATTTAGAGAAGTCCAATAATATTTCGCCTGACCCGGAGTTGGAATTCGGGTTTCTTGATCAACAGTCGCTCTTGAAACCATTGATTATTTTAATAAATTGAGCAAAAATAATTATGTACATATTTTTTTCATAAATATAACAGAAAAAAAAATATCCATTTATAATCTTTCCACACTCTGTTATTACATTCAGGAACAGAAAAAAAGCGAAAATGTAAATGCTTCAAGTGTTATAAAACAACTTTTAATACAGAAGTACATATTATTTCCAACCCCATGCTGTGCGTGGAGATTTTGGACAATACTTAACTTATAGATCTATATCCAGCAGGATTCATTATTACTCTACATCGTCATCAAATCCTTTTATCGTTCCACTACTGGACAGAGTTTCTCCTTGGTAGAAGGAGAAGAGTTAAGGCCTAGTTGGCCTAGCAGACTTCACACTCTCCATTGAATTTTATGGGCAATTCCAAGACGTACAGGTTCCGTTATACCAAATTATATCCTATATGTACTTATTTAAGCATTTAAATCCCTAATAGTGATTTATGTTCATCTTTGTTAACAGAACAGAAAATGGCAACAGGAGTCCAGGAAATCAGCTCAATCGCCATTCATGGACACGGACTAGTCTGAGGCGGACGCCACCCAGGTACCTTTAAATCAATGCTCATTTACGTTTTATGTGTAATTAAATACATTTACGCTCTACTTTACGCTAAAACCATTAACAGTAACATAAAAAAACGATTTGACTAGACGAAACCAGCTAATTATTAAGATAATAAATCCACCACAATCTTTTATACAGGTTTTAACAAAGATTCTTTAGCAAATATTACATTGGTACCTACATATGATTAAATTAAATAACGACTAATGTCACATTCGTTATGGTCGTTCGATCGTAATTCGTTCTGTATGGTCTTACTGGTTTCTAACGTAACCGAGGTGTTCCGTGAGCTCCAGCCGTTCGAAGTGAAGTGTAGAAAAACCTATATGTGAGAGAACCGACATATTATTTCATCACCACAAACCTGACAGTAATATACTTAAGAAATTTGAAGAGTAATTTAAATATCAAATTAGTCATTTATGTATTTTTCATCTGTACCTCAAAGAGATTTAGCATCGGCTAGGCGATAACAATAATTACTAACGGCTTGTCGCAACAAAAGTAAGTTTTTTTTTATTTATGAACCAACGTTACCAAATATTTAGTTGAAAATTGTGTTACCTTGAACAGTAGATTTAATAATCATTTTCATTACTTGATCTTAATAATCATTACAATTAGCGTGGTGTAATTGAAAAGGCGGGATTATTTTTATATGTAATAAATATTGTGCGTTCCATACAATAGACAGTTAAAATATTTATAGATGGTGGCGCCCCCTGTTCCAACTTTAAAGCCAGTAGCATTAAACGTAAATGTTTCTGTGATGAAACAGTCTGCTTGCTCTAAACTTCTTGTACACTTATAATTTTACAAAAACGCCAATTCTATACACATTAGTAGGTATGTGACGTTGAATAAAAATCATTTAATTCAAGTTTTATACAAGTATAGGTATACAACGCGAGGTCTATGGAGTCGATCTATGATAGACATTGCAGTCTACGGCCGTCTGTATCTAACAAACTGATCCATAATTTGATGAATTTGACGGAATGTCATGTGTCACAATTTATATACTTGATTACAAGAAAATTTCAACTAATGCTGAGCAACAAAAAAGGATGGACAATGTTATGTTTTACTGGTGTACATTCATGGAAATTTCACATTTTATTAAAATATCCACCTATTAAGTTTATAAATGATGTAATTTGTTTGGGATACGCCTAGTCATTTACGTTGTGCTAACTCAATGTATGTTTATCGCATTACAGGGTACTATTATGTATATGTAATTATATTTATGAATATATATTTATTAAAACATACCTATTTTAAAATTTATTATTTAAAACTTATACCTATATTCAATCTACCAATGTGTATCATTCGCATGGCCTAAGAATAAATGTTTTCTGTATTTTTTTTTGTTTTCTTTTTTAAGGATTTAATTGGTATATTAGTTATGCACTCACGTATAATTTTGTTGTATTTTATTTATTTATTTAGTACATATTTATTATTTTTTTATTTTGTTTATTTCTCACACGTGTGTTCTCTTTCGTAGCCACCAGGAGAATCTGCCACACAGGCGGTGGGGCTCCATGAGACAGTAAGCTCTTTTTTTGCTTTTTAATTTACTTTTATTTTTCTTCCTTTCCACTACTGCTACTAACATAGCATCAACTACTATAGCACTGACTCTCCCAACAGAGAATATCTGATCTAATCAGCCAAGATAGTTGATACTTGGTCTCACAGGACACCTGCATCCATCAATTTTCTAATATTCTTCATTTCGACTGATTCTGTTTTAAATATGTCCCATTTAAAATTAATTTTAATTTTTAATTAGTAACTCGCTTAAACAATAAATTTAACTAACAAATCATCATGCAGATTTTACACTGTTAATGGTGTTAGATTTTCACATTGTTCTAGTATATTATTACAATCTCTGGTGGTCTATCGCGCACGGGTTATATGTTATACTAACAGCTTAACATTCCGCTATTTCCTTTTCTACCATTAAACATTTTAAAAACCGGTTTCTTTGTTGCGAATTGTAAAATGCTTTAGGAAATATAGTCAAGGTGAAGTTCTTACTTCCTCTCAATTCTGTTATCTGAATTTCGATTTTTTGTTTCAAAGGAAAATAAATATTGGTATAAGACAATGTTGAAGTAATAGTCAGGTTGTGTAAATGTTTGTCAACATTTTGAAAAATATTCTTACGTAATAATTAAGTTCACAAACATGTACTTACGAAACTCAATTATTATATTTGTAAAATTTTTAATAAGGTTTATTGTGAAATATCGCCAAAGACTTCACACTTTAATTAATTGCAATATAAATAGTCTTTATATAATTTGTGAATGCAATATGTAATTAATAATAATAGCAGTAATATCTATATTATTGTCATATTGAGTACTTGCCGCAATGTAAAATAGTTTTTACAGGCATACATACATACATACATGCTTTATGAACATGTCGCCTTACAAGAAGTTTATAGGTTTAGTTCTATGTTTTTTATTGTAGATCGAAATTTAAAGGCTCAAGTGCCTTTTTTCATATTCGACTTATTTCGAACGCAGACAGAAATAAAGAGTATTGGCAAATAGACTGGCAAATACTGGCAAACGATACCACGAACGGTATACCAAGCTAATACAGTTGAGCATACAGGTTTCATCCATACAATAAAATTTTAATATAGTGATATAAGTTCATGTGCTGCCTTGTTGGTCAAGGGGTTGTAAGAGCGACTGCTAACCGAGAGGTGCTGAGTTCAATTCCCGGGTCGAGTACTATGGAATTTTTAAAGTTTAGAATTTCTAGTAGTATCTCGGAGTCCGAATTTGTGGCAATAGGCTCACCACCTATTCCAACGTGGGACGTAAACGTAGCCGACAAAACATGTGAAAGTGCTACACTCCTCTGTCTATCTCTTCGGTGTTTAAAGACGTTATGTTACCTTTTAAGGTAAACACCAACATATCGATATATACATACACTCATTACACTATACAAACCATAGACTCTTTTCGTAACCTCTATTATAATACCAAATAATAATTTATTTACAAGAGTTGTCTTATAATCTCACAACTAAAAGTGTTGCAAATAACAAGTACTAATGAGCTAGTACAGTTTTGCAATGATTCTCTTATCATTTTGTTCTGGGTGGTTTCTCACCGTGGACAGATACATCTGTACAGTCCAAATAATGGAGAGTTGCGCCAGAAAACAGCCGAGGTGACCGTGGCTAGCGAAACTGCACCTACATGGACAAGTCTGGGTCTGATCTGTCTGGTACAAATATCTATCTCCGGCCACAACAATAGTGCTTGTGTTATGAGAATTGAGATATGCGTTAAATTTATATTTTAGCATCTAATTGAGAATTGTATAATTGCGTCAGGTTTTGTAAAGATAAAGATCATCATAGTTAAAAGGTAACGTTACGTCATGCCTATAATCCCCGAAGAGGTAGACAGGAGTGCAATACAGTCCCACGTTTCGCCAGTTACGTTTACGTCCCAATAAAGGAAGGTGGTGAGCCTATTGCCTTACACCGGGCATAGTGCCAGACTCCGAGTCACTACTAAAAATGTCTATTAGAAAATTTAAGTTAGAAAAATCGAACAGTACCCGACCCTGAATTCGAACCGAGGACCTCTCGATCAGCAGTTGCACTTGTAACCATCGACGAACGACGCAGTCAGTGGTTAAAATAAGCCTTTCTATTGTTACCAGATAGATCACTGCTCTCTTCTTAGAATGAGACGAGGGAATTCTTAATCTGCAATGTTGGGGAATCGCTGGTTGGCGGTTTTATCACACCTTAGATAAAATTATGAGGAACTGTAACTGTGCAGATTTCCTCAAGATCAGTTGATAAACAACCATGAGTTAAGCCCGAATATACTTATTTATAAATATGTAAAAATTTCCAATAGAAGTATTAAATATGAAATTCTGCTCGGTGGCTCGCTACAACCATGGCAGGAAGTACCATGTACTGTGGTGGTAACTTAACTTGTGAGACGTCGCAGTGCTACTCCTCTGCCTACCCCTTCGGAGAAATACGGACGTGGTGTTAATGTACACAATGTTAAAGATAAATCTATTGTGATCCACGAACCGTTAAACTCGCATTATAACACTTTGTTACCTACGTCGCTTCCACGTCAGATTTCCATCAAGAAAGTGAACTGCTGTTCTGCCCGGCTGGCTCCGCGCTTGCCTAACACACTCGTACATTGGGTATCGGTACTGTTATATTACTGACAAGAATAGTTCAGATGCATCAAAGGAGTCATATGTGTCCGAAACAGACTTGCGTGTGTAGAGATTGATGAAGGTAGAAACACGTCAGGTTTTAAGAATAGGTATTTGATACTCGATATTCTCTAGTTGCCGTGTAATAATAATAACGACAACTTCCCTTAAAAGTTAACGAAAAGTTAACGTGACGCACACGTTAAATTTAAATGTCGGACTATCGTACCGTAGTACTGGCCATGTATGTAATATGTACATATGAATATAATACATATTCTTATGTGTAAAGGTTGTTTGTTAGTGTGTCCTATATTGGTACATTGTGTATCTATATTTTGTACCAATTGTGTTCCAGCTGAGATACCGAATTATATAATTTCAAAATGCAGTGACACAATTGAAAACTGAACGACATAATATGTGTAAGTAACAATAAACAAAATGACCTGTTGCACAATTTTAATGTCATACGTGCGTACGTAACACGAAAATATTACTAAAAATCGTTGTACCATAGTGATCGTTTTATAATGTTGCCATTACCTAACCAGCTTTAGTTTTGTTCCGGTGAAATTACAACCGCAGAATAAAATTAAAAAAAAAACGAAGAACGAGATGGCATTTGAAAAATTGAGCAATTAAATGTGGAATACGCATCACCGCAGCGTCCAATTCGTTTCCGTGTAGCTTTAATGAGTGTCTTTTACATCATACGTTTTCAATTCAAGTCTAACGACAAATGAAACCGATTTGTATTTGAATGAATTCTTCACGTTCGTTTTAGTAACCGACATTAGGAGCCTTATATAATGACATTGGCATTATAGCTTGTAATTCATTTGATGGGTAGTGATCAATATGGACTAACCAACGTTGTTGCTAGATTTGAACTAACTTCGAGACTTATTGCACATGTTCTGTGTCTTGTAATATTATTATTAAGGTCTAAATATCTTGAAATATTAACGTTTCATATACACATATCATTATAATGATTATCAGTCTGTTCCCGTTCACTGCTAGACATAGGTCTTTGTAACAGCAGTCTAGAAAGTTCGCTCTTCATCTCGTCGCATCCAACTACTGCCAGCGACGTGCATATCGTTAGTTCACTTAGCCGTAGGGCGTCCTACCTTAAGTTAGTTTATAAATATCTAAATATATTATATTAATACAACCTCTTAATAACGTCGGAGTAAAAAGCAACGGCTCTGCACCCTTATATGGTCCGTCGCACACTGTTTCCTCTTGATAACGAACCTTGAAGTCAGAAAGCATGGCTTCATTAAAATTATACAGACATTCATTCATTTTCACATTGTTTGTGTGCTCGTATTTTTGTAATAATTCCACAATGTAATGTTGTTAGTAGAATTTATTATTCATATAATTAAAGAACAGAACAAATTAGAAAACACAAAGACAACACAGAAAATAAAGTAGTTTTTTTTTAAAAACGGTAGTAATTACAGAAAAATGTGATTGCGTAATGCGGGTGACTTATGAAATAAAATACATCGTCACACCTGTATCTCCTCGAAGAGGTAGGCAGAGGAGTGTAATATACTCCCACATAACACCAGTTACTTCATAAGTGCCATCATGGAATAGGCGGCAACCCCATTGTCATACACCAGGCATTAAATCAGCCTCTGAGCAACTACAAAGAATTTCATGCTAGAAAAACCCAATAGTGCCCGACCTGGGGATCGAACTCGGATGCTCTCGAATAGGAGGCGCGCTTGCACGCACTAAACAACCGAGGCAGTCAACGATTAAATGAATGTATCTTTCATTATTGCACTAATGTACAACAACACTCCTTCAGTATTCCTGCAGTTCTTTTACCAATCAATTATAATCAATTAATAATTTTATTATCAACTAAAAGTCCTATCCAAGAAATCTGTTTGTGACTATTTGCAGAGGTACGTACATATATGGCATCGATTCTAATTGACTGCCTTCTGTCAACTTAGATGAAAACAATTATATGAAATAACGTTTAAAAATTTCATGTGCATTAAAAATCAACGCGCCTGCCTCATAAAACCATTTATTTTTTAAGGTTTATAGCTTTAGTGCAGTAAAAAGTCAGTTACGACACAAAAGCATGGCACCGTGTCGTTTGGCATTTCCTGTGTTATTCACACTCGGTGTATTTTAATGGAAAAATGTACCGCATAAACTGTACTATTAATACCACATACGTGATTAAATTGTCCCACAATCGAGCGCCATGACTTTATTTACAATTTCACTATATATTAATAATTTATTGGTAATAAGCTTGCCTTCTATTCCATAGGATGTGTAAAGTGTAAATCTGGTGTAAAGTGAAAGAGTAATTAAGTTCTCTGCCCACCCATTTAGGAAAATACACGCGTAAGGCTTTGTTATATTATTTTATATTACTATAACATATCACTAGGTTTACTACGTTGTAGATTAAGAAAACTGAGTGCCAGATATCTGGTAACCTTACACGTTTCTTCTACATTCATCCCTCTTCATACGTCCACGCCAGTCCATATACATCTGACTCCTCCGTTAGCCAGTATCTGAGCCATTTATTTGATACGTACATTATTGTATATGATATCAAGCTACGAAACAAGTTTCATTCCGAATAGGCGCTGGCATTGACTTCTTTAAAACGACTTAAAAAAGAACATTTGAAGGCCAACAATGTATTGGCAATGCTTTTGGTGTTGTAAATGTCTATGGGCGAGCATTACCGCTCAACGCCGAGGTAAGGTTTGTTTATTTCGGCCTTAATATACATAAAAATATATGCTTGTTTCATATTCATTCATGTATACGTTACGTACGATACTTCTTTATTTTTGTATTCTTGAGATTCAGTTCGTTGTATTGGTATTTAGGGGTCGATAGAACCCCCAGGCGTCCGCTACGTCTGAATTCCTTAGGATCTATTTCAGGAATGAAAACCCATGAGTATATACTGCGCCCTAACCATCTAAATTTTAAATCCCAGAACATTAAAATAAGGTCTAAATGATACTTTTTAATGTTCCTTCTTTACTTCATTTAAAAATATTCTGTTCACTTGAATTATGTACTTTTGATATACTCTGTCAGGACGGAGCGTCAGTCTTTTTAAATTTTTAATGTGTTCCTACATAATAAATTCAAAAGGTTATCCACCCTGGCCTAGAGTGTTGCAAGGCTCAAAAAAGCCGTGCCTTATTAAATTTGGCGTGCACCAACACCGTGAGTAAAAGATGTGGCTGTCATAACTCGTGACTCATGAGTGAACATTAAGTTTTTATTTCGACACCTTGGACAGCAATTTGTTACCAACAGTACAAATGATAGCGTGGGACGTATTTATTTGTTTCACAAACAGACGTGGACAAGGTCTGCTTGTTCAAGTGGTTAAAATTGTAAATGGAAAAGCATAATAAACTGAAAACCGTACGCAAGTTACGACCGGACGTCCTAACTAACGGTTAATGTCACTCGCTTTCTGATAATTATTGAGACACATTCAGAAATTATATATCTTCGGCTGACTGCCTCGTTGGTTGTAAGTTGTAACTGGTGAAACGTGGGAGTCCTACACTCCTCTGACTTCCTCTCCGAAAATTACATGAGATTACATGATCTTATGCTTATATATCTCTTGATATAAGTCAAGCCGTTTATATTAGGCTTTTTAATGAATACCTACTGGAGGGCGAATTGTGAGCATGAAAATGTTACCTCTAATGAAGTATTACGTAGTTTCTGAAACTGAAATCGAAAAACGACAATCAATTATAACAATCGTACATACATTGTACATACATACTCGTACAAAATACCAACTGAAAATAGGCAAGACGAAATCTTCCACTAGGATTTATATTTTTTTTGTCTTTTTGTATTTACTTTCTTCATTTATAAGTATGTAAAAACCGAGACAGTTATTAACGTCACCTCAGACGCTTGACAGTGCACTTCATGTTTTTATGATTACACACCATTTATATACCGATCACGATCAAAATTGTATAACTTTACTGATCACTCGCGATCAATCGTATCAGACTTACAAATTGTTTTTCAAGAGTAATGTTGAAATTTCACATTACGGGAACTGCTGCGGTATTGTACTTTACACATTCGACTAATTGGAATAAATGAAATGGTTTTATCTATGGTCTACGTTCGTTGCGCTATAGCAATCATATTGTGATCATTAATTTTGTAATCTATTACAATTAGAGCGTGCAAGAGGCCCGAAGTAAAAATTAGATTTTAGCTGATATAAAGCCAGTTTCTAAATGCTAAAAATGAAGACCGTATTCATCTAGTTATAGTTGTTATTACTTATAGCCGAATGATAGCCTAATGCATTAGAATTCAGCCTTCACTCTGGATGTCCTGGGTTCAAATCCATGGCGGCTTTAAAATGTGCGTTTTAAGATTAAATAATATCACTTACTGTAACGGTGAAAGAAACATTGCAAGGAAACCGGCACACCTTAGAGTTTACTCGAAATAATTCTACAATTCGTGTGAAGTTTATGAATCCGCAGTTGGCCAGAGTGGCAGACTATGGCCTTAACCTGAGAGGACACCGGGGTCCCAACAGTGAAAAGATAGAAGGGTTGAGACAATGTAATCATTGGAATGCAGTAAACTCTTACGATTCACTTGTTATGTCATACCTCCCATGTAGTAGGGGGTCACTTAAGGGTACGTTTTTACCATCGATATAGCGTGTGTGTGTGTGTGATTTGAGAGTGATTTATTTAAGTTGTACAAAGTGAATAATTGTGACAGTTTCCGCACACATCGTTCGCTAAATAATTGGCCAGCGCGTGCGTTCGGCGGTGGCCACCGCGGATAGTTGACGGTTGGGTTGGCGCCGCGCTCGCCGCCCGGCCCGCGCTAGCCGCCGACTGTCCAACTGATGCGTCAGTTGTCCGCGCGCTGGCCGATCGTGCGTTCTGTTTCTCGCACGCATTGTAATTTAATAATAACAGTAATAATAAAAAAGCCGGACTATCCGATCATTGATTTATTTAACACAATCGCGATACCAAGTGCATAATAACCATGCATACGACATTTTAAGCGGCAGTCGCGTGTGTTGTGTAGTTCGGCGCGTCCACACATATTTCGTTGAGTAAAAATTTTTGCATTGTAAAGCTGGAGCGGAACGGTATTCACATGCATTACAGAAAGCGACCTTACAGGTTAGAAACTTTATTATTAGGTTACTTTAATAAATAAATGAAATTGTCAATATGTCAGTCTACCCGCCTTTTATAATACGATCTTTGATAACCGTATGGCAGAAAGTGATATTGAATTTACAATTTTGTGTGAAGTAGTTCGATTCTCCGCAGTCCCTGTAGGTGTTGTTCAACTATGTATTTTGTGGCTGTCAGTATACTTTCGTTTTAGATTGAAATGTTATTTTGGTTTGAATGCAATTTTAAAACGCACATAGAAACGAATATATTTATCAAAATAAAAAAATTATTCCTTCATCATCATCATCAGCCTATCTCTGTCCACTTAGTCTGCGGGTCATGTCCACGTGTTCCCAGTTCCTCTACGTAAATATGTAAAAAAATATTAGGTATACCTTTTAAACCGTTTATCTATACATACGGTTTTTTCTTAAAATGGAAAGTAATTTTGCGATACTGTGGCAATTAATTAATTCTAATCATTGTGTTTCACCTCGAACCATTGTAAACAAACCACCGCGCCCCCTAAACAGTACACTAACCTTATTATTCGCTCTGATAATTTCTGTATAAATTGAAGTATAATCAATGTTAACAGTCATTTTATCTGAATGTACTATATAAAAAATCCGAGTTGATAATTAAGCTCCGTTGATAATTAAGCTCCGTTTACATGTCGCTTTCGGCATACATCGAAGAAATTATCCATAGAAAATTACGACGGAATTCTATACATTAAACTGCGTAAATTATTATAATGAAGTAGACCAGACACTGTTAAATTTGGATTTTATAAGGTAACTTTCGCCCTGATCAAGTTTTTATTTAATATCGTAAAACGTAATTGCACTTAACAAATCACTTCCAAATCTTTTTAAAAAGATTTTATCAATAAAACTTGGATTCGTTCTAACATTTCAACTTTGTAATTTTTTTTGTTTGTAAAAGTACTTTGGAAAACAAATTTAATTCGAATGTAAACGAAAAAAGACTCAAGAGATTCATAAAAAACTTTCATATCATGTAATTTTTTAAAGATTGTTTTTATACGAACAGTCTAGAAAGCCCGTTTATTACAATGTATTCGTTACGTTTTGATATTTTTCAGTTGTATATAATAATAACGCACATTGCGGGCGGGCCAAGGGCCATTATAATTACATATTTCGTTATGACGTGATAACGTATTGTTATGAGTAGCCACTGAGCCCGTTGCAGTTAAAATATCAACTAAGTCAACCGGCCACTTCATTGTCACTCAAAACAGAACAACAATCAGTACTAGGTGTTTAAAAATGGTGACTATGAATATGTTATGCAGTAATAGAATACATTGGGACATCGGGACAGTCTTTAGAATATTAACTTGGAAGTTATTTTCCTACATTCAATATTTTTATCGCAATATTTTTTTAAATGTAAAAATAGATTATTTTAATAATTATTGCCAAAATATATGTATTGAAATACAACGGTGTCGGAAGACAACTTTTAGTCTAAATAGATAGATTCAAAATCAATGTCAAAATAATGCAAATGATGTTCTCTATGTTCAATTTTATATAGATATACTGCATTCATGAGGCAAAAGGATATCTACATTTAAAAATCGATATTTTCACATAAAACTTTATATTTTTTGTTTTATTAAACATTAATTTAGTGCATATTTGAACAGTATTAGAATACGTGCGGTTAAACTGTATTATTGGCCAAATTGAATATTCAAAAAACTAATACATATTTCAATATTTTAGCAATAAGAATCTAATATTTAATTACTAGACTTACATACTCATACTAATTGTGAATCATCGAAACTTATCCCGATATGACAGATTCTGACGTATGCAACGTGATTTTCGCGCCATTGTTTTGCGATGCCCGCGATGACAGTTTACAAACACGCCAAGGCAACGGACGCAAATTATTCATCCGCTCGTTATTTTTCACTTTTCATAATCTCGACGTTATAAATTGTCGATAATAATCTCTTATTTAATGGTCACCACACTTTCACACAACTAGCATTGAAAGAGAACAATACTTAAGAGCACGGAAAACAAAGATAATTTACAGTAAATGTGGTCGCCATCGGTTTTAATCGCAAGATAATGCAAGTTAAGCTTTCTAAACATGCGTTGACGGGTCCTTACGGAACAATCGTTATCGCCACATAATTTCCCACACATTCTTTTGCCGAAATGGCCACTTGAGGCTAGTCAGACGGGCGTGTTAAAAATAGATAAATAACCTTTTTCTCTTAAGTTTAAATCTTGAGGTATGAATGGAACCCGCGTGAGTGATCGCGAATTAATAAAAAAATAAGTTAAATAATTATTCACGTGGTTGCTTTAATTTGTAAAAAACACATTCTAGTATGAAGTCCCGACGACGTAATAGACAAGGTCGACGGCCGAGTCTAATAGTAATTTTAAACCTCAGCTTCATGATGATGCGCGTAACAGAACCTTATTTTAAAATATTTAACAAATTTACACGTGGCACTAGAAATATAAATAGGTAAATGTTAAAAAAATATGTTATGACATATTCTAGGGAAATAAAAATATTTCATAACATGTAACCAGCATGCTTTTTTATAAATTTACCGTAACTATAATTTAAAATTTTTTTTAGTTGTTTTCTTTGAGCAGTAAATTATACTACGTAGAATATTCTGACGAAGAGTACTATGAGAATTATACTACAGGTGTGTATAATATTATATGTATGTAGCATTTAAAACATTAATTTAAAGCATTTTAGTAAATGTGTTCGCTATGAAAGTAACTACGATGTGATACGCTATAAAGACACCCATAAACTTTTAAATTTAACTAACCGACTGTATTCATAAAAAAATAACTTTTTCTTAGAAATATTTCTTTTCATATATGTATTATCATAACCTAATCTGGTCATAATTTTAAAAATAAAATCGTAACACAATATGTAAAGCATTAGTCAAAAGTATAGATAAATCATTGTCAAACTGTCAAAACTGAAACCATGGAATGTTAAGTGGAAAACATGCTGATTTTAACCAATTAAGATCACTGCGCCAGAAAATTAATCTGCGGAGGAATGTAACGCCGACGGTGCGTAGTTGTTCGTTATCGCCGGGGGAGAAAATTAATTCGTAACCAATAAAGTGCCTAGATTATTGCCACAAGCGGCTGGACTATTAATTTTTCTTAAGAAACTCGCATGTGGCCAGTTACAATCGCAACCGCTTCTGCCCATAGCCCATGCAGCCTACCCTGATAACATAATATAATATCAGTTATCAGTGTTAGTTGTTACTAATATGTATTTAGTGTGCTTGTCTCAAAATGAGTATTTAACCAAGCTCATCGAGCACGGACCCGTGGTCTCGAGGTCTTGATGCTAGCACCACCCAAACGACGATTAACAACAGCTATAATATGTGCATAGTATATATTCACGCCTGTACTTCCACGAAAGATTAGGCAGAGAATTGTGGTACTCCAAATTACCACTGGTTGTGTTCTCGGAACTTCCCGTTGAATACGGGGTGAAACCTATTGTTTAATAAGTGTAGAAACCTACTAAATAGTGTATTATATTTTTTTATACTTTTTCGACCTTTTTATCATCCAATATCAGATCGCGGGTATAGAATTATTATTATGAAATCACAACATCTAACACGACTTATCGCTACAAGTGTCACTAGGCAATCTACATATTGTAGGCAATTTCTATACATCCCCTATAATCTGATCCCATCGCTTTCTTTTACAATGTCATAGTGTGTGAACACACATGTTTTATTAGTACACGATTTCACCATACAGCACTTACTGTGTACGTACACTCGTTGCGGAAAACTGTAGTCGCCTTGTATGTAATTGTAGGTATAGACACCATATTACTCGGATGTTATAAGGAAAAACGTATCTATTATCTCAGTGAAAGAGTCACGTTGTCTGTAAAAATAGAGATATTTGGCAGTCATTCCTCTCTGCCTACCGTATAATTAACCTGGGGTAACGATATAATAATAATGATGATTATCTCAATGTTGGTTCTTTCAGTTTTATTCTATATAATATGTAGGTATATGTATGTCCTTCACTTCGCATGATTGGGTTTTGGCTAATGAACAAAATGACACCGATCGTTTAGTAAAACCAATGTTGTAAGGATATCCGCCTGTCACAAAAACTACCTTTATGTACGTACCAATGAACAACAATATGGCTGGTCTTTTTAATTTATAGAATTATAACATACCTACGTGTAGACACCTGTACTTAGTTGTTTATTTCTACAATACCGTTTAAATTCATATTTACATAGATATCTGTATACTCATAATTTAATCAGTCTAAACGTCCTCACTAAGTTAAGAATATTTTACCGAAGGCACTATTTACCTGGATCCCTTATATGACAATAGGCTCACCGCCTATTCCATGTGATATAAAACTAAATTGGTGAAACGTGGTAGTGTACTACACACTCCTGCCTAACCCTTCGGAAATTATAGGCGTGACGTTACGTTTTTTTTGTTACTGTTAACAGTTACGTTATGTTGCAAAGCTCCACAGTCTGTAAACGAAGTATATAATCATCACGACAGTAACGAAGGCCCTATTATTGCAGTGTTACTATCCCAAAATTCAGTCAGCATATTATTCATATTACCCCCTTCGCAAACATCTTTTAAATAACGGCAGTTATTGCCAGAAGTAGATGGTGCCACTATGGTTGGTGCGAAATGTTATAACACATAAATGAAAAATAAACATATTATCACAATCATCGTCAACATATCACATGCCACTGATGGATTTAGGCATCTCTTGGACGGCTATTTGCCAATAATCCCAACTCTGGGCATGCAATGTCTGTGCTGTTGCTCGTCGGTGCCCAAGGTACTTAGCCGTACCTACGCAGCGTGCACCATAAAGCTATCAGTCTAATCGGTCGCCAGGTAGTTGTACCATAGCTAAAAAAATTTAAACAAGTGACAATTTTAGACGTTACTTAAATATGTCTAAATATATTGGTAACATTCGACTGAATGTTTTAAGCCTAAAAAATGCACAAATTAATGAATCGTTAACATCAACCTATTTTCTTAAATAATACCCACGTACATAATGTATTATAGGATCATTTTTAAATCGAACGAACAGCGGTTCAATAAACTCGATCTATATAATTAAGCATATAATATCTAAAATAAATTGCAAAATTGTAATAGTGTCTAACGCTTCTATCTCATAAACGCACAGAATAAAAATTTGAAAACCGGACGCGATGCGAAGTGATTAACGCGAACGCTATTCAACTCGTCTTTCGGAGCTGCCACCACTGAACGCTGCTTATATAGTGTGAAGCCTACTTTTACTGCTGCGATTATGTATTAGACGATACCCGTTACATGCGCTGGTGCAGCCCGCTGCAACAATTACTGCCGGCGAAATCACGATTCATCCACACTTGATATCTAAAATTAAATATGTAGATAAATAATTAAGTACGATGACAGGTATAAAAGATTTTTGGCCCAATACTTGTATCCTTAACCTTCAGCTGTATAGAATGTAAATTTAAGAATATTTAACCTAATCCAGTGATATAAATATTACATTCTCATTTATTATGAGTTACGTTTAGATACTTAGAGGTATGGCCTCATGTAAATTTCATGTCAATAACCCAATATTTAAAAAATATCTTTACGTTAGTAAACAATATTTAATCTGTGTTCGTTATACATAATCGTATTTAATTTTTTTGTTTCAGCTCTGGTAAACGTCAGATCGGCTCCAATGTCTTAGCAAGGTAACTATCTCAGAAATTACTTTAGCCAAAAGTAGTATTTTACTATTAATATTTTGATATTACAATATTGTTACGTAGGCAGCGTAGTTAGAAGCAAGATTTGATACTGTACGTAAAGCGCCATCTAGACAAAGCTTGAGGAAACTCCTATCCTGTATGTTAACTTCTCCGACAGATGTCGCTGGCTGCTTCCCAAAGTTTCACATAGATGTCGCTAATATCAACAAAATATTACAAAAACTATTCATGTCCTAAAATGTCCTATGCATTATGACTAACGTAATAAGACTAATTTGAGCTACGTGTGTTGTTTTAGCCAATTGTACCGATCGTCGTCCTTTAACTCGTCCGGCTGCGGCTCGGGCGGGGAGCCGGCGGACGACATGTACTCTGATGTCTCGCTGGAAGATGTCCAAGGTCTCAATTACCAGGTAAGTTTTTACTGTTTTACTGTACCAATACATAAATAGGTTTACAATTTCCATTACATTCCAAAGAATTAGGGGGTATTTGTTAATATTGTCATATGATCACGCCAGTTCGCTTATGGTTTAGGCAGAGAGCACCGAGTACTCAATATATGTCTCTAATCTTCAGAGACCTCGCGCTTCTACATATCACTTTTTTCATATATGCACGATAATTAGTAATTACCGTAATTTTTGTACTTATTGTCTTGATAATTCCTGTTTTGTATACAATTCAGTAAGAAGATAACGTTTTTCAAGAATGGAACATAGGTTACAAATTTCGATAAGACTTCTCGTTGGTGTATGACGCTAATCATATATTATAGTATCAAGTGATAACAGACACTTTAATTATAAATCATATTACTCCATATTTTGTTCTAAATCTGAAATTGTGTCAACGTCTGAATCTACGTTCGAAACGAATGACTAATTAGTCATTCATGAAAACGGTGAACGAGTAAGCAAGTGATAATAAACCGGTTTCCAAGAAATTTCTTCACATTACGCAGTATACTTTATCACGCTTTACTGAGCAAGGATGTTATGTCAACTTCCTTCCGGTGGGTAATGACAAGGTTATACACGCGAGTGCCTTATTCAGCATTCATGACACTCGCGTTCCGAAAAAAAATACGTTCTGTGTTGCGTTTCTGAACTGATGGAAAATATTAAAAACTGGCTTACTAGAACAATGTTATTTATCACCAGTACTAAAAAGTAAGAAAGATAACTCAGATCAAATTATCGTATAATAAGAAGGCTGGCGCGCAGTACCCTTAATAAACGTCTAATTTTAAAAAAGCTCTCATGTCTGTAAACCCAATAGGCACAGGAGTGTAGTACACTCCCACGTTTCACTAGCATTAGTTTACCAGTCAAATTAGTGTGCATACTAATTACTGCTTTCAATAAGTGCGAATTAAATATTCGTTTTTTGTTTACTATTTTAGCTGTTAGGTTCATAATTTAGATTCTGGTTTCCGATATAGACGCTAATTCAAGAGCTACGTCGCTAGCTCGTTGAATTTTGCCGTCGATGAGCTGATAATTGACCTTGTCGTTTCGATCGAAACGTTAATCCTATAGTATATGTCATACACCATAATATAAACATAATTGTATGTTATATTCAATTGTAAAATTGGGAATCGCTTTATGCTTAGGGAATTATGTTTGAAAATAATGTCTGAAGAAATAGTTGTCGTAAAAATCCTTGCTCGTTACCTTAATTAAGAGCATTTAGTTCTAGACTATAAGCGAATCAGTGGCGTTCGGCGCTGTAATACGGTTTGCTACGTACGTATTTCTAACTAACTTAGTATATCAAAATATATGGACGATTCAACAAACGAACAAAAGAAACGTCTTCCATGTATGGAAGTACAATTTTTAAAAAGATAGCAGGTTAAAATTAATCGTACTACACAATGTGGTCGTACTGAAAATAATTATTTCTTCCATGCGATCCACTTACATAAATCAAGTACGTGTTAATATTAAACCTATCAAGGGAATTAAAAAATCTACCAACAAAAATAATAAACGTTCAATTAAAGAGTGGCCTGTTGCGTTAAGTGACTAATGCTGACATCGCCCGCACTGTGACTAACCGTTTCTTGTGAATTCTCCGTGTGCGTCTTCGTTAAAAACAAAATATATTTTTACGCTGGCAATCTTTGTAACCAATTGACATGATAACCTATTTTTTCATATCGCAATTAATATTAATTGCAAATAAAACATAAAATTTTATGACTATATGCATAAATGTATAGTATAATTGTGTTTGTGCCCATTTTTTTTCTGAATTGTGTTTTTTACCTTTTTATTCTATCATATCTTCATATAGTGCTGTATAATTTGCGAAATATCCATTAAGTTTATATAAATATGGATAATATTTATTTTCATCGAGGAGTCAAACCCAGTGCAAGGTCGTGTTGGCTTACAGCCAAATCTATGAATATGTACCTAATTCGCAAAATTAGAATCGGGTGACGAAATTAAAGTTGGTACTGTTTCTGTTTATAACGTCATCGTCATCAGCACTTTTCGTGTTACTGTTGGACAACGGTTAAAGGCACAGTCTGCCATGATGGTCAAGTGCGGGTTGGCTGACATCGCACGAATTAGAGAACAATATAGAGAACCCTAAGATGTAGTTTCCATATATTATTTTCCATCGCTGTTAAAGCAAACGATATTTAAAAGTACGAATTTTTTATAACAAAGTGCACTCCACGATTTGATCCAGACTTTCTTGATGAGGTTGTAGTCTTAGCCACTGAAATATCACGTCCACTTAATGTTTATAAACGAAAGACAATTGTGTTATTATGTGTAATTACTGTTCAATGACCTTATTACTGGCGTTTGTTATGAATAGCAAAGGAAAGGGCTGAAACAATGGCCGCGCCGCTCCATTGGACAGTTGTAGCGCGGCAGCAATGGCCGCCGGAAGTGCTCGGTGCGCGCCGCTTCCGGTCAGATGCGTGCGTCCTATATGATGAACGGCGATCCGGGATGAATCCAAATTGACTGCATGGGCGCTGACTATTGACTTAATATCTATTTTTATTTATGTGTCGTAATACCATAACAGTATTTATAAGCAATGTAGCCTATCAGGTCTATAGTCACTTCCTTTTAACGCTGTTTTTGAATTTAGAAACTTCGTACTTTTTTGTTTCAATATTTGCACGTAGCGTTATGAAATTATGGTCATCCTTATATATGAGGTTATTCAGTTATATCTATTGTTTTTTTTTTTATTAAGGTCAAAGTTCACCTATTTTAACCAATTCGGTCTATACAGGTTTAAGGGAAATCACAGGTCTCCGTAACCGCCATATTATGTAAATGGTATACAAAAATAATGTAGGTACTTAGAAGTTTATAAACCTAGTCAGATATATGTATGTCACTCAATACTCTCTGCCTACCCTGTAACACACCTGGCGTCTCTGTATAATAATATTTATTATTATCTTACGTTAGTTTCCACGGCGTCCAATGTAATAAATTCAGAATTGCGCAAAATTTCAAGGAAAGCGCCTTATTGGAGTCCAACGTGGGCGAAACTATCTCTGAATTCCCTGAATTGTATTGTCCAATACGATACATTCGGAAAGCGATGCAAGCAAAGCTGGATATTCTGCACTCGCAATAAGGACTGTATGGAGCGAAGGTGGCTGGGTTGCGAGCTGCACAGCGCAACAGACAATAGCTCGCGCAGACACTGCGAGCGTGTTCCGAGACAAAGGTATCCATGCATAATGTATTATTGGAATAATAGTATATGACATGTCAGCCGGGACTCGTGATCGTACGGCGTCAGCTTACACGTTATCAAATGTCCGTTTAGGGAAGACATCGGACATATTTCGCGATGGTCGCGGGACTTAGAAAGCGAAACTATTCATGCGTTAGAAATTGCATACATTATGGTACATCCACACATAGCCGGCGGCACGGCCGGCGGCTAAACCGGCGGCTTAGCCGCCGGTACGCGCATCTTTACCTGCGGCACACGCGGCTTTGGGTTGCCGGCGTCAGTTTGTTTGCGGCTTAGATACGGAGTGGTAGTGTTGTGTCTTATCGTATCGTATTAATCTTTAACATCATTTGGTATTAATTACGAAATGACAGACTTTAACTGGGATGATAGTGCAGTAATTTTATTAATAGAAAAGTATCAAGAAAATGAACTATTGTGGAACCCAAGGCATAAAGATTTCAAGAATCGCAACAAAAGAAATGATGCTATTAGGGATATTGCTTCTGTGTTCAACATAGCATCATCAGAAGTTGAGAGAAAACTGAAGAATTTATCCAGCCATTATTTCCGAGAAAAACGCAAATATGAAGAATCTCAAAGGAGTGGATCTGGAAGGGAGGATGTTCAATTGCCGAAATGGTTTGCTTATAAGGCGTTATCATTCCTTAATGACAAGAATGCACCGGTACCGACTCTGAACAGTCACACACCTAATGTAAGTCCCTATGGAATACTATAAAAATTCAAAAACATTAGGGATCTATATGAAAATGTCCATCCGTGCGAAGCCGGAAAGGACCGCTAGTATTAAATATGTAAATACTAATTGGATATAATTATTAAAAATACATTTAGCAATGTAAAAGCTTGTTTGCAAATAATTATAATATTTTCTTTTTGTTTTCAGTCTTCTCAACATAATATTACACCACAGACTACGTTATCTTCGACAAGGACTTCACGAAAGCGAAATATAGAGAGAGATCCTGTAGTTGATGAAGCTTTGCATTTACTAAGGGAGATTACGTCTAAAGCAGAGCAACGCGATGATGCTGATATATTTGCAGACTATATAAGTAGCAAATTGAGGAGGATGGATCATTACACGATGTGTACAGTACAACATCAAATCGAGAACATTATCTATGAAGCAGAAATGAGAATGGGATCAATGAATTTTGATACCAATAATACTACTCAACCTCTTCGTTGTCAAAACGTTCGTCCAGGATACTTTACAAGCCAAAATACAACGTCAGAAATTTCACCATCGCCCTCAACTTCACGCTCTTACTCTATTCAATCAGACTATGAAATGCAAGATAGCCCAGATGTTAACACAAGTAACAGTCTGTTACAAGATTTGGAAAATAATTTAGCCGAAAATAATGAAGTAAATCAAAATACATAAATGTTTATACTTTCGGTCAAATTATTTTAATTTAATAAAAGATTTAAATATTTGATAAATGCTTCTGATAAAGATTAAAATAATTGATAAATGTTTCCGATTTCTAAATAAAACAATTATTTGAATAATCATATTTTATTTCTTTAAAACATTATATTTGATATTGCCAAGGAAGCCGACCTTCTTCCGATAGAAAATAACATTTTAGCTCATTTCTAATTACATTTGGTTCTACATTTAGGTCGATTTGCGGATTATTATGTTGCTCTTCGTTCAATACTTCGTTAGTACTTTTTTTATTTCTCCTTATAAAATTATGCAGATACACACAAGCCATCACGACAATTTTTGCTTTCTCATTATGTAAACCAATGACTGAATGTAAAATTCTGAATTTATTAGATAAAATACCAAACGCGTCCTCTACAACCATGCGCCCGCGACTAATTCTATAATTTAAAATCCTCTCAGGTGATCCTTTTGCATGATGTCCAGAAAATGGTTTTATTATATTTTGCGAGATGGGGAAAGCATCGTCACCAATGAAATAAAAAGGAACAGGTGTATTTCTCCCTTGTAATGGAATCGGTTGTGGCAGATTTAAAATTCCATCTTGTATCATATTAAATAAAGTTGAATTTCGTAGAACTCCACCATCAGATATTCTACCCTGACATCCAATGTCCACGTATAAAAAGTTATAATTGGCATCGATTAAAGCTAGCAAAACAATACTGAAATATGACTTATAATTAAAAAACTCAGAACCGCTATTAGTCGGACAGATTATACGTATATGTTTACCATCGAGGGCACCTACGCAATTAGGTACATTCCATTTCAGCATGAAACTCCGAGCCACTGATAGCCAGTCTTCCTGTGTATTCGGCATCTGTTAAAAAAATTACTTGTGATATTTGTATATTTAGTTCCAGTTATATGTAAAATGTGTGTGATGGTACAGTATAAAATGTTTGTGCCTTGTTATAAAATGTTTGTGCCTTATGCCTGTGTGTTTGCATGTGTTCTGTTTTTTAATAGAAGCGTATAGTTTTTAACTTCCTAATGTGATACGGGTATTTGTACTTACCTTTACATAATCGGATAATGTAGATACTAAAGCTTGACAAACATCCGGAATCAGTATAGAAATAACTTGCGGTGACACTTTAAACAGTGTACCGAGTGAAAAATAAGAGTCTCCTGTAGCCAGATATCGCAAAGTAATCGCTAGTCGATCGGAAGCTGACACAGCATTTCTCCAGCGGGTATTAGTTTTTGATATCATGGGTCCAGTTAAATTAAGTAATATTTCAAATTCTTCACTAGAGATCCTTAGAAAGGTGTTAAATTTGGAAGGAATATTTCTTCGGTTTATGTCGTCCATTCTTAAATCTCCAAGTATAGGAGACACATTAGGCCTATTTCGTAGACTTGGTCTGACCCAATATCTTCGTTTCATTTTGCGGTTCTTTTTATGAATAATAACGTACAACACAACTGCGACACACGCAGCTATATTATAGTCCAGCATCTTTCAATCCTGTACACAACTCACTTCGACGAGAGTCACTTCACTACTGTGAAAATTGCAACCGCACCTGCAGGCCGCCGGCAACCGGCGGCAAATTCAACGGCAAATCAGTCCGAAAGCTGGCGGCACACCCGGCGGCATAAACCGGCGGCATGTGTGGATGTGACATTAGATTATATTTACGAGTTTCGAGCGGTTTTGTAGCGAGAATGGCGGCGGCCAGTTGACGCTCCGTTTATTTTTTGTCATCTTTAATTATACGAATTAAAGTCTGCTGTACAACCAATATCTTTCTTTATACATTATAGTGTGTTTTAAGATTTAATATTACTTGCTATAGCTTTGAAGTAAAAAATTTTGAGTCAATAAATACACCTTACATTGCTTGATAATGTTGTGTGAGTCGTGTGAAGTCTGCCAGCCCACAGTTGTCCAGCGTGGCAGACTAAGTCTTTCACGTTTTTGGTCCTAAAGAAGTCTTACGTCCAGCAATGGAACGATAAAAAGATTGATGATGAATTTAATAATTGGTACTAAGTAATATTTGATTGTATTGTCTGTATTTAGTACTTCTGAGTTCTTTCTATTTGACTTTTGCCAAATTAACGCGTATCTCTCCCGCATAGACAGCTATCCAAAAACACGTGCAAATATTATGTAAGTGCTAATTAAAATACTGAATGATATATGTACGTCGTAAGTGGTAGCTCAAACAATAGATAATGTGGACGCGGTTCCCCGTGGGTGTCCGCGGCGTGGGCTCGCCGAACTGTGTCAAGGATGTCTGGAGACACCCGAAATACTTATCTCTTGCACGCGTAATCGCCGCATTAATTAAACACTATAGCGCGAAACTTCCCAGTACTTAGGCTAATATTTTAACTGGCAACACCGAAATACAATTTTGCAACTATAGAGCCGAAAATTCTAATTTTATACGCACCATACTTTGCGTCGATGTTAAGTCGAATTTAAATATGTTATCTATATAATATACTTAAAGAGAAATCGTTGTTCCTTTCGAGAATATTACGCGCACAGAGGAGTGTAAAATTAGACATAGCTGAAGCTTAAACATAGAGGAATACAGAAAGTTGACTGAGTAAATGTTATGCAAATACATGCATTCAGTTAAGTAATGCGTTATTTACGTTTATTCTGACAATATTTTAATATTGATATCTAGTCATAATAGTCTGTGGTCAAACGATGGCATAGAGGAGAAATTAACAGAGGTATGCTCTTTGAGCTAAACTTCAATAAAAATTCAGATTCTAAATTTAATAAATGCCGACCTCTGCTAAAACATTACTAACGAGAATGCAACACATCAGCACGACAATTCTATTAACATGTTCAGAAAGATAAAAATGTATTATTCAGCCGTGTTTTTAAACTGTCGAAATATTTATGCACCAATATCCCATTCATGCTGTGCATGTGCGGCCTGCATTATGCGTATGCATGTGAGGATATTGACACAAATTCATCGGAACCCGTTGTAAAATCTCGCATGACGTGTTGCACCGATACAAGCCAATCAATTATTTTATGCATAATGTATAAATCAATGAGCTAAACGGTGTAAACATGCTATGGCTGTTTTAACTTTCGTTTTCCTGGACGGTTCTCGGCGAAAGTATTTTTTCTGTAGTATTGGTAAGTAGTGAGAATTAGTTGTGACATAAGTAGTTGCAATTATCAGATATTTCCACATAATGGACAGTGTGAAAGATTATCATGCATAGAGAAAATTAATTAATCTATTAATTATTATAGTAACAAGAATATTTTTTGTTGGTCAAAAGTTATTACATACTCGTAATTCAACACATTTTTATTGTTATCTGTTTTGTTCGTTCGTCGTTCGTCGTAGCGCAACCAGAGGACACAGTCATTTAAGTAAATAGCGATGATAACATTAATAACTTCACATACTTACAGGCAATATTACGTAATAATTCATTAGATAGGCGCCAGTAAAATATGATATTAAAAAATGATGCATAATCAAAAGTCAATCTTAATTTCGATTGCATTACAAAATGCTGAAGTCATAATATCAATAGATGTCGAATTACAACTCGTAATCAGTCGGTGAATAGCACCCAATCTAAAAATGGTACAGTGTGACCAATCTAGATTAAACATTGATCGTGTATTAGTTATAGGTATTAAGAGTGTAATTGAAAATATGTAACATTAATAATCGCTATACAATTCTCTAAGACAGATCTAATATTGATACCTGTCATTTGAGTTAACACTTTACTATCTTGGTGTCTTAAGAACCTTTAAACTATGAATCATTTTCTCAGTTTAATAAATTTTTCATAATTAACGTTTTGGGTATTCTTATAAGGCCTCCCATTGGGGAAGGCCTTTGTCCAGCAGTAGACTGAGATAGGCTGATGATGATAAAGAAGATGATGATGTATTCTTATAATAATTGTTGACTTGATATAACGATATATTTATATAGTTTAAACTTCATTTATTATTTAATACCTATTATACGGTTATTTGCATCCAAAAGCAAAGGTGTTGAAGTAGCTTTGTGTATAATCGTGTCGATAAACCATTTAAAAGCCTCCAAAACCACAGTGCGTCTGTGTGTGTGAAGAGTAATGAATATATACGAACCATATCAGATCGGTACTTGGAATAGGTTTGGTGCTTTTACCCACGCCGTTAGAGAAGAAACCTAGCGTGATGATATAACTTACTTTGACAAACATTAATTGCTTTGAACTGCAACTGATCCTAACTCAATAGCTCGCGCTGTGGTATGTGAAATAATATTTAAAGCGGAATGAAAGCTGCGCTCGTGGGAAGCGACATTGTTGCTATTGTCTGCTAGTTACATGGCATGAGCGTTACACATA
Organism: Parelbella ahira ahira; assembly: GCA_018244795.1. NCBI lineage: Eukaryota > Metazoa > Arthropoda > Insecta > Lepidoptera > Hesperiidae > Parelbella > Parelbella ahira. Next base: position 13,495 of record DWME01000109.1, on the reverse strand, counting down.
CGAGATAACCGCGCTTAATTCACATTTTCACTAATTGCTTTACACGGCGGGTTAGTTGAATGTGATTGTTTTACAAAATGGCACCGAAATGTTATACATACCTACATAGTAAGTGATTTTTTAGCCATTCGTTAGTGAAGTAAGCAAGGGTCGTTGGTTCGACCCCACCAAAGACAAACGTTTGTACGCTGAGCTATTTGTTCTGTATATATTTAATTGTATGCGTAGTTTTTCAGCCACCTGATTTTATATAGGGATAGGCTCGCCTTTGACTGCGATCTCACCTACTGGTAAGCGAATGCAGCCTAGAAAGTGCCTATTACCATTGCACAGGCCCTGTCTACTTAAGCGTCACGTGATGACGATGTTGACTTATCCGTTCTTTATCGATCTAGAACAGGGACAACTATAAAATACTTGAAAAGTTTTGTAACGCTAAGAACATGTGCGTGCTATTTTATTAAGATTTACACCCAAATGAGACAGATGTTAGATCAGATACTTGGCAGACAGTGCTCTCTGCCTTCCCTGTAAATGACCTGGCGTGACGATAAAATATGTGGACCGAAAAGACTGTTAGCGTCATATCTAATTACTGCGTGAGATGACACAGTATGTTACAGACTCGTTACATTACGATGCTATGATGTAACAGTGATTGGGGACATTTTTTCCACATACCACCACAACTGCATTAAAAGTTGTATCTCATATGATTGCATTCGAACTAGATCAGAGGTGTAATGTAATCCGCAAGTACGTGCACGACGTGTGTTTCCCAACAGTGGCAACACTATGTATTGTGATGCATCTGGAAAGTTCTAGAAATTAGAACAACTTTGAGCGTAAAGAATTTGTATGAGTTTAGAAAAACAGAAGCATTTTTAATTGAATATGTTGCTTGTTATGTAGATCTAAATGCGGTACTGAATTAAAGCACAAAAGAAAGGGAGCGAATATGAGAGAGAGAAAGAAACGTCATCACGATATGGCCATCTATTGATTACTTAGCGCTCAATTATCTTCAATTGAAAGAACCTTGACAATACATAAAGTACCTTCAATTATTTTATTCGTTCTCGATGCTAAAGTGTCTTGTCATGCCTTTTTATATATATAGTCGTCATAACTATTTTTATTACGATGCTTCTGAACCATTTTCTGCTCAACAACATCATCAACCATTAATATCGTTCCACTGTCGGACACGAGTCTACTCTCAAAATGAAAAGGTTAAAGGTCGTAGTTTTCCACGCTAACCAAGTGCTGGTTATCTGACTTAACATGCCTTCGTATACAACATGGTTTAGTGTACAAGCAACAATCTAACCAAGCCGTCTGTCGTTGTGGAGTAGCAAAATACACATATACAAACTACATTCATATGTATATACAAAAGCCCCTTTGATTCACCCTAACGGCGCAGTTGTTAATCCTATAACGCGTCGGCGAGGGTAAGTCCAAATTAAATTTCATGACGTTACAGCATCGCGTGTGTTACTTGGCAATGGGTTCGCTTGGGCGAAAACGTTAATGCTGGAATTATTCATGAATTTATACATTTTACTTTAGTATTTTACCTCCTTTATTTGCGTATATTCTTTCGGAAATACTCGACTGGCTTCGGACGTATCCGAGGTCCTACGACAACTTCCATCGATTCCTTTTAAAACATGCGCAAACTAAGGCGGTATCTACATAATTTACTCGTCTATAAAAATGCTCCCGACCGGCTTAATAAAAAATATACAATTTCATGTCGGTTTATGTTTTACGGTCTTGACTAATTTATTCGATTGCAGCTGTATCCTACTACTACCTACTACCCACACTGCTAGTAAAATGATGTTTGTTATTATATCATCACGCTTGGTTCCTTACGGGTTAGGCAGTGAGAACTGAGTGCTAGATATCTTTATAGAACTGACTTGCTTCTACATTCTCTTCATATTTGCACATTAGATGATAACATTAAGCTAGATTGGGCTAACATTGTACACCCTGAAGGTAACTCGTATTATATTTGTATTATCATTCCACCGAGTGGGTCTGCAATCTAAAGAAACCAGTTCTATACAGGTAAGCGAACTGCAAGCAAGTGAATGGAACTGCAAAACATAATAAGGTGTGCAATTGACCGCTCTGTATAGATCATTTCTCTAAGTTCAAAATATTTCGAAAATCTTTTGCCATTACTTTTCAATCCCACGTCCACCAGTGAACGTGTGGACTAAAATGATAATGATCATAATGATGATAACGTTTTAAAATCGTAATATATAGACATAGAAAACAACAAAGCGAAACTCAACGAAGACCATTTTAAAACTAATCAAGATAAATTGCTATCATTCAAATGTTCCATAAGTTGTTCTAGTAAATAGCGAACTCAACAAAAACCTATTGAAGATAAAGGTGAATGGCATAATGTGGCTATGTATGTATGAGCGGCACTTGGATATAAATAATGCAGATAGCCATTTACTGGTTGAAATAGAACTTGGTGGTACAGTTGTTTACGTAACAGAAATCGCTTTACATTCCGGCGTTCCAAACACAAGAGCCGTTGCTATTAAAATGCCTATTCTGCAATTTAATTAGATATTAATGTTATCCGTAAAAAAAGAGCCCAATAGCAGCAGTGGTCGATTCTAACCTCCATTTCACACGCTCTCGCGAACAATACCTTCAATTTCGATGTCGGATTAAATAACATCATTTTTCATTTTTGCTTTTTGACCATTCTCTATTTATACGTTGTTATTAATATTAATACATCAAGAAGTTTCACTTCGGTTATATTCATAGTTACCTAATGCATCTAGTGAGAGAACTGGGTACCTATATGATTTCTAAACGGGTCGCCGTTGTATGCTCGATTATTGATCATGACTTAATAATCATTATTTTCGTTACTGTGCATCAGTTTGCATTACTGTTACTTACGTTTATAATTCTATTAAATTTACGAAGTCCAATGATAACTACAATTTTCATGCTGGTACTGCTCTCCAACATTCAATAAATCTTTTTACTAATTAACCTTCATAAGCTCTGGTAATATATTTTCCTGATCTCCTAGAATATGCATGATCAACCTTATTCTACAACGATCTCGCTCATGTTCATTTTCGTTAAGGAATATTTTTGAGCATTCACATATTTCATTAAATGAATAACATGACTTTAAATTGCCCACAATTCATTGTAATAAACATTTTCATGAAAATGCCAGGTGATATGCAGTAGAAATACTCATGGTCGGATGTCCGAGCAATCATGACGAGCTCTCGCCCGTAAAATAATGAGATGGAACCAGACTGGGGGAGCGAATAAAAGGGGTTATTGCCTTGGAACTATCTATCAGGCGGTTGTGCATGTGTAGGGAGCGAATAAAGTTTATTTGTATGGCTCCGTGGCGTTGGCAGACTGATAATCATGTTGCGTCGATGGGTGGGGCGCGGACGGAGCAGCGCCGCTCAGTGCCGAACGCGGCTGTGACTTAGTAAAACGTATTCGACCGTTACACAAGTTTTTCGTTCGAACTCTTCGTAAAATTATTGCAGTGAATACCGACACTCGCAAGTACTGTACAAATTGTGTGAAACATTGATAGTTTTTGTTGTTGCGTGTGCGATAACATTTCAAGAAGATAACGATGTCAGAGCAGCCGTTACAAGTTTTGAATCTACTTCGTCGAAGTCTTTTCAAGCCTGAAATTATTTTGATCCTTTTGTACGACGGCAATTAAGCTTATAAGTTACTACACTCTCCATCGAGTGTTTCGCCTGATGATGGTGTATTGGAAAAACGTGAGAGAATTCTGAGTACTGTGAACAGTGTAAAAATATGTGACCAAGAATTAGTCGACAATGTTACAAGTGCGCGAAGTGTATAATTTATTCATTAAGAGATATTAGTAATACCTATTTAAGTGCCATTAAAAGACTGAATTATATTTTCCAATCTAATCACTATTGAAAGTCAAAACTGAACGTCGTTTAGGATTATTTAATAGAGTGTTAGTGCAATATTTGTAAAGGAGAATCCAAAGAAATCGTTTTAATTGTTATGTATCGCGTTATAAATGTTTAAGTCTGGACTTTTTAACCGTTCGCGCGGCGCAATGGGTGACCCGATCGAAGTGGAGGATAGTTTGGAACTGGAATATGATATGTGGGACGGTCAGTTCGACTTCGTGGGTCCTCAAGACCCGCCAATCATTCGTCCGAGAATCACCTCGGACGCAAGTATCACTGAAGATCTGTTCACTGGAGGTCCATTGACCCCGCATTTGAGCAACGGCCTCAATGGGGGGAAGAAGACTGCAGCTCATCAGTGGTGCGATAATCTGTCGGATCAAGTATGTTCCAATAGTATAAACAATATAATTGTCCACTGTTTATCGCAGTATGATTACATAAAAAATTATTAACCACCATAACTAGTAAAGTTAAATTGAGTCAAGATATAGTTAATTATTAATTATGTATATTTATGTTTATGTACACATGACGTCAGCTGGGAATTTCATGGGATGACACAGGTGACAATTGTGTTCAATGACGCAAAATACATTGCTCACTCATTATTATCCTTACATATTCAATATTCAACTTTTCTTTCAATTTATTCCTTAAAATTTATTTGTTTCAATTATTTCATCACACTTTTCAATTGTAAATAATTTCATGCGTCAAACAATTACCACAAATATTTCATCCTATAATACCTCATGAATTGTTACAAGTCATTTTGATTATCGTCACTAAGTACATTAATCATCATTTAGATAATCTTTACTACTTTGATAACTTAAAAATCCTGGAAAAGAGGCTTCGTCTGTGAAGTAACAGAAATTGTAGACGGTTAGTTTCCCATCAACGGAACTTTATCGAAAACAAAAGTCAATTTTTTTCGGATGAGTGGCGCGCGACATCGTCGACGTCGCGGTGCCGCTGCCTCCTCGTACCATCGTGCTTTTGATTTGTACTCCGAAGTCACGCGACCATTTGCTTATCTTCTTTGTTCTATGCCCCGTAAACTTCGCCGATATTGAACTGATATAATTCATTATCTTTGTTACATAAAGCATCGGGATCATATAAGTTTATTTTCGTATTTTTTATAGCTCATAATACTTGATTTTGTGAAATACTAACAAACTTAAGCTTAGATTCTTTAGTTGAAAATATAGAATTGCGAAGAGATGTTTCAGTAGGTACATTTGATGATAAGTGGTCATAGAAATGTAAACCATTATCAGTATTATTGATCGGCTGTCACACTCTTTTGATCTGTATACATTTCAATATTCGTATCTAAAGAAAGATTGCTATCTTTGAAACTGATAAAATTATGAATGTATATCAGACCTTTATAAATTGCTTTATATAATACCTATATATTATATAAAGCAATTTAATTTTAGCCAAGTTCTATTTTGGAAGGGCTTAAATTGTTCGGATAATAGGAAATTTTCCCACAATTACCTAATACATACTTCGTTATAAAGAAGAAACTAACGTAAGAACAGATACTAAAATCTGCGTTCCTCGTGAAAAACAATTGTTCGTGTGAAAGGAGACATGTTCAATGTGTTTTGTTTTACATAATTTAAGACACGATGACAAGATAACACATGTTGCACAAAAACTCAAACACTCGACTCTCTCTCCGACAAATTGACGCGATTTGTGAGGTTTATTTCAACGAATTTTCAAACAATAATTTCTAAACCCGATTCAGGGTTCAATTGAAGTGCTTACATATTAATAAACAGATACATTTTTACATTTGAAAAAGATTCATATTTCCTATTTGTGGTAACTATATAAAAGCAGATGATTTAAAGTTTCCTAACATTGACTGATATATATGTATAATTGTATATGTATAAAATATGATTGATATGTATATCGAACTGCCGAGAACATTTGCGTTGAAGACATCAGTATAATTGAACAAAATATCTCATATTTCATGCATTTCAAAGAAAAGTAAATATTTAAGTATGTGGACAAGAACAGACTTTTCGATATTACGTATTATTGAAAGTCTCGTACTTTTGAATTTACTAGATAGCTGCGTGTACGAATTTTCGTTTTAACCATTAACTTGTTCATATCGGTACCTTGCACCTGATGTTGCACAGTTCTTCACAAAGCCACATCGATATGTGGGTTAATATAGCGTGCAACTGCTTTAAAAGCAAATCGTTACGCTTCCTACATCCTCCTTTCCGCGTGTACATAAATTAAAAACCTTTGTTGATCAAGTACCACTACAAGATATATTTCAACAACACAAGAAGTTAACGAACCGTTGCGAGCTGAAAAACTTCATTGACTCATTTCGGTATCGACTGAGTAGTTTTGTTTCAACCTATTTGTAAAGCATGATTAATTATGAAATGCGCGTGTGAAGAGTCATGAATGTAGAAGAGGCTCGTCATTTCTCTAAGGATAGGAGTAATTCGTAAACGGTGCCTTTGTTCTCCTCAACTCCTGTTCCATCCATCCATCAGCCTCTGAATGTCTCCACTCCTCCCTTTCCTGGGCTTTTCGGACGTAGTACCTAATGTAAAGACATAACAATAAAACATTGTATCGTTAAGCCAAACGTGAAATTTTGCACGTGTGTATACAATTCGAAATGTATTTGTATGGTTTCTTCATACAATGTTAACCTTACGATCTTTTTCACGGTCTCTCAGATCTTGTATCTTAGAATAGAAGACATTATTAAATAAGCATATATACGGATTCAAAAAATGCAATTGTCGGATCTCAATCTTGTTATAATAAAGCCTGCAGATCATTTGAGTGTCGCATAATAATTTGATTACAGAAGTCATCTGTATTTAGTATGTCTTCTTCTTATTTGACTTCGCGAAGTATTTAACATTCTTTAATACACACACAGGGTTATTCATTTTGTATATATTGCACTATATCACTACAATGTCATCTCTTTCCATCTATCTCGTTCCTCATCTCCTATTAACTCCATTATCGTTTCATTGTTACACATGGGTGAGCTCTCACAATGAAGAGGCTAGCAAAACTTCAAAATACTTTAGCAAAACATCTAGAATTGTAATAAACGTATTATCAGGTAAAGTTTTCTTTCAACTTTATATTATTATTATATTGCCACACCTTTACGGGATAAACAGAAGACACCGAGTACCAAATATTCCTTACAAACCTGACGTGCCTAACATTTGTCTTTATATCTATGTAATAAATATTAATTTGACAATAGTCCTCTATTTCATGGGGCGTTTAACATCTAGTACAAAGTGGGAGTACTACACTGCCTACGAATTCATGAAAATACGGGCATAATGTCCTATTACGCTATCTTTAGGTCTAGTTTCAAAACAATTAACACAGTAGAGGTAATGTCAAATAGGTTGAACGTATATGCAGTGAGCACTCAATTATTTCACCGGTAACACGAGCTGGCGGACCGTCGGCTGCGACCGTTACCACACCCGTGACTTGAAATTGTATCACCGACCGATGCATACTGGCGCGGCCGCCGGTCAACACCCAATGTGTAGTGCGGCGGCCTGTGAGCTATGACTTATGCGCTGTTCTTCATGTACCTACGAGTATCTGTTTGATTCATTTGTAACTGCATGAAATATCATTTGATATCGGTCTTCGTTCTATGATTTGTATCCAAATAGATATTCATGCAGCTGTAGAAAAATAGTGCTGATTTTTGTCACATTTGACATTCTTGTTTTTCGTTAGTTTAATTCTTAATAATTTACTTTAGATAATTATAAAATTCTAAATTAAACTAAAATGAATGTTGAGAAGAGTAGATACCTACCGAATATTGTAAATTATTTAAGATACGTACGTTCTCGAAAATCTTTTATCACCTGTCAATCATCAGATATGAGTGTTATTGGAACGAAGTCACAGCTTCTGTCCATCATCACTCTTGTATCTATTGATAAGATATTTTCCAATTTGCTCCATACCTTACGATTATAATATACGATTGTAAAACATACAGGAAGATAAAATTAATCCATTCATTCTTCATTACTCCACCATATATTTAACTGCATAAAATGTTTAATGTCATTAATAATTGCCAGTCGACGTTTGGGCTAAGCACAGCAACCTTAAAGATGGCTTATGTCACGAAAGGGAAGTGAATTAACTTTTAATTAAAATATTTGTTTAAACAAATAAGAAAAGAAAAGACCAAGGCCATATATGGCTATTATGGTATCAGAAAATTAGATTTTGTTTTACTTTTCTAAACACTGGCCGATGATGCAGGCAAAGACAAACAAACAGAAATACTTAATGTCACCTGGAAACGTTCACTTCCGGTGATGTCGACAGCTGCTAATAGGGAACTATAGAACCACATAAATATGCCTCGGTATATATGTGCAAACGTAAGAGTTTAACAATAACAAACACTGGAAAGTTGAAAGACGACTCGGCTCTTAGAAGAAAATGTGTTTAGCGGGAAGTCACGAGAACCACGCTCGCTTACGAACAAATCAGTTAAAGTGAGTATTGGGCGCTGGAACTGATAATGATCGTGGTTTGTTAGTAAAACCATTTGCTATTGGAATAACTATTATTTATATAAGCGATTAATGCCTTGATTTAGTTTCAGAATTTGTTTTCGAATCAAATATTTTATTGTGAATAAGGTTTACAGGGTACTTAGGTGTCAGATATCAGTACACTTACTGGTCCAATTATTAGCATAGAACCGTTAAAGTTAAAATATGTCTAAGTTGAATTTATAGTATTGGTTAAAATGCAATTAACTATATTAGAATATCAAATGAACTACGATCGTTTTCTTAAATGATTAGATGTCGATGGAAACGTACGTAGTGTATAAAATGTGTTTAAAAACGAACATGAAAGTATATGATATATAGTCTATAGTTATCATTTTTTTTCAAGCCTATCCCACAACCATTAGACAAGAATAACGGTGTTATTTAAACAAGTATCGCCATAGTACGAGTTTTTGTTAGCGACTCGAAAGTTGAAAGGGGTAGTCATACAAAAATAGTCTTAACTAGCAGTCCAGTTATGCATGTGTTGACTTAACGATAACAATAATAATAATTTTTGTTATTGTAATGTCACGCTGGTTCCCCTACGGAAAAACAGAAAGCGTAAAATGCCAAAAATCTGTATAGTGACAGACGTGCTTCTTCATCATTGTATCATTACATATATACATTCGGATTTTGAAACGTTCTGATTCCCATGTCAGCCAGAACCTTAATAATTATAATAACTCTTAAAATAATTATTATTCTGCATTGGAGAGGTCTATGTCTAGCATGGGAAAGGGGTAGGTTGATGATGATAATGATGATTATTATTATTCCTTACTCCTTTTTGTTATACATTCTCATCTTCGCTTACTTTTTTAGTGGCTTATTCGTTGGTTTTTTTTGGCATTTACAATTAAAAAGTTAATTTCTGTAATAAATCATGTGATGAATACTACATAATTCTGGTAAGTCTGGGCAGTGTACAATCCTCTGTCCACCCCTTCAGGGCAGTACATGCGTGACATGTATGTATAAATATCGATTCATTTACACAATAATGTAAACAAACAGACAATAATATGGATTTGAATGCATAAATAAGCGGTAACTAAACTAAAACCATCGAAAGTCGTTTTATATTTGGAGCTTAAGCTTAATTTAATTTTATGTTGTAGGCACGCGGTGTTTGCTAAGAACTCGTCGAACGAGATTTGCTTGTGCATACATTACCTCATTAATTTGCTTATTACACGTACTCGCTGTGTGATCTCAGGGTCCATCAGTCGTCAACTATGTATTTTTAAACCACGATAACACTCGAAGCTAATGTGTTAGGTTATCGCTTAAAGGAATGTTTTTGCCTACGATAAAAACGTCGAACTGGTTCACTTCTTTGTCTAGTGATTAGCGAATCTCACTGCTGACCCGGGGACCCGTGGTTCCGATTCCCATCTGGGATATATTTTGTGTGATAAGCACATGTAACAGTTCTGTATCTGGGTGTAAAAAAGTATGTTCTAAATATATATTTATATGTAGTACACTAGTCGTTTGTTTACTGTATATTATATAATACAGACATTACCTGTTTTAAAACCAGATAGCCGCGTGTGAAATGTCACAGGGCAATTAGTTTTTAACTTATTCATTATTTGAAATGAATTACATTATATAGGTACTGCGTGTAAAAGAACTGCATTCAGTTCGCATTGCGGAACAATTCAGCATAAACGTAATATCAGAGAAAGTGTCACGGCTTGTCATAATATATACACAGCGTTAACACTTTATATCGATTAATATTCTAATTATTTCGTAATAACTTTCAAAATAATCAGCGACGTTATCGAAGAGTGTATCTGTGCGTCTCGACCGTGCAATATATTAGCAATATAACGAGTATATTAAACTGAAAATAAAAATTCTTTTCACTTTCTACTTTCGGACAGCTGTCTATTACTATAATAAGTGGTTATTTACGTGTTTATTTTGATCATTTTTTTAACAACTGCTATCGATTATAATGCGATATTAAATAATACAAATAAAAAAGTTACGAAATTCTTATGCATATATATGTTAATATTGTTATGCGTGCCGCGTCATTCAGTTCTCTATAAGTGATCGAAGCCACACCCATCGGAATGATTGGAATATATTATACTCGCAAGTTAGTCAGTTGCAGGAACAATTAAAAAGTTAAATCGCCGTGGGACCTTCTCATAGCGTGCGAGGAATTTAATACCGTTATTATTAACACCATTAAGATTATTTATATGCATGTATTGATATGTATTTCCTATTTTTATTATTTTTATATTAATTATTAACTGGTGGATCGTAGGAGTGTACTACATTCCTCTCCTTACCCCTTCGGGGATTACAGGCTTGATTTTACGTTTTATATTAATTATATTGTTACATGTATTATTATTACCTTAGAATTTACAAAAAAAAAAAAATATTTTCTGAGGTGTGTGAAGTCTGCCAACCCGCACTTGGCCAGCGTGGCAGACTATGGCCTCAACCCTCTCAATATGATAGGAGACCCATATTCCAACAGTGGAATGACTATGGGTCGATTATTATTATTATTATTACACAAAAAACATACAAATCTGACTAGAAATAGGCTGTGAAAATCCAGCAGAAATTGTCATATGGAAGACTGTCGTGTACCACCAGGTTTTTCTAACGCATGATAATTTTGTCGCCATCGCATTGCACTCGTAACAAAACGAATTTTCTACAATCGATTTCAATTAAATACTTTATCAATTTTAATGACACAACGGTCCAAACATCGATAACTTGGCGTGCCTAAAGTTCGCGGTTCGACTTGTCCTCTTTAAATAATAGCTTCCCGTGCAATATTGTTTATGAGTCAGTCTATTCACAGCACAAACCCGTTAAATACAAATACATACTTATATAGATGCTTGCCCGATCTTGTATCGAGGGCTTAGCGTACGAGGCTAAGCGAAGCTCATTGAATGAAACGATCATTCGGGTACCTCATTACATCGTGCTCCTTGAGCGGGCCGCCTTAACAAAAACGCTCCGTGTTGATGCATTACCAGCGCTATCTAAAAACCTGTTTGGGTATTCGAACGAGCGCGGCAGTGGGAAAAAACACCCAGATTCCAATACGGACCATAAAAACGTCTCGGCTCGAGATAATTCCAAGAGCATCCATGATGCGTCGGCACGCCGCTGCGCCGCTTAAGTATTTATTTAACACTTGAAAACTATCATTACCGTTCGCTCTGTGCCAACGGAGACAGCGATACCATTCGCTTTCTTCACAATGGTATAGAACTTTTCGCAATAACGTGTGTCTATTTTTAGGATTCTATAAGATACGCGTTCTATTGAAGGCAGCTGGAATTTTAATAGTTGAACCAATACTTGAAACACGTGTACGAATGTTTCGCAAATTTCAACAGAACATATTTTTCAGTTTCTACATACTGTATTATAACGAATAAATGTTATTTGAATGTAATCTTGGAATGGTTGTGCATAAACATACAGTTAAATTTATTGAATATCGATACGCCTACGCTTATCAAAAAATATTTTATGCGCGTACCTACATTAAGTTATTTTCATTCTACGTTGCCGTATTAACTGGTAGGTAAATACGGCGATAAGTCACGGCTTAAGTGCTCTCGGCTCGAAAGTAAGCAGATGACACTGTATTATTTATAAAGAAAACACATGTACAAACGCGAAGACAATCGCCAACCGGCGTGTTGTGGAATTGTAAATACTGCAATACATTTGACAACCTTTCACCTGAGATAAGCAGTGAGTGCCGCGTAAATGATGTACATGAAGCTCTGTTCTTTTTAACTCTTTGACCGATACTGCATTGATCTATGACATTAAAATATCCATACACATATTTTAATACAAAAGTTACTGTCATTCCTTCATTTATAAAACATTTATTTATCGTATTAGTTTACCGAACATTCCTTAATAAAATGGCTTATATAATAGAAAAAATTCTGAACACAAATTTAGAATGCCAACAGGTGAAAAAGTACACCGGTTGCTCTTTGCATTCTTGTAATTGTAATACTATTAATATTATTTATACAAAATCTAATTTAAATACGTCTACCATTTAATTACTCGTTTATTTATCACCCAAAAACGTAGCTTTTATTAATCATCTATTAACTTGCTTAGTATACAATTTCAGTTAATTAATTATTTTGATTTCAAATTATTTATTGGCCCAACTCCGGTTTCTGCCACGACCTAGCAGCGATCACCAGGAAGTCCATAAACGAGCTCGGAATTCTCGGATAAGTCCGAATCTAATCGGGCTATCCCGAAAAACCATACGTGAACTAAGCCGGAACAAAATTTTAATTAAGTTACTTGTAACTGTGTTTAGTATTTGTTTACCAATCTTTTTCAATGTGAGGGTACTCTGTAATGACACAGGATATACTTTATTGAATGTTTGGAGATTGTTCACGAAGTTGTTCCAAAAATATAAAATCTATTAAAATAAAATTGGTCGGAGTTAATTATAGTTCACAAATTAACATTTACGCAGCGTCGGTTAAAACAATTAATAACACCTGGCGTCGGGAGAATCTTAACTAGGCGGAATTTTATTAATAACTTCAAATGTAAACTTTGGTAACTCAATCCGTAAATTTACGAGAATACTCTACTACAGTATACTTTTCACGTCAGTTCTTTGTTGGGTTCTTTTCTTAGCTACTGGGCGCACACTTGTTTTAACTCACGAAAATCGTGTTGCAAATTAGACGAAGTAAGCGTATCGCGATAACGTTTATTTTGTTGCTTTTATTTTTTCAAATACCATAGGTATTGTGTTAAATTTTTACATTGTCTTAAAATGTCTCCATAATTTTGTCTAAGGCGTATGAAGTCTGCCAACCCGCACTTGGCAAG
>DWME01000108.1:0-46671 GCA_018244795.1 Parelbella ahira ahira | reverse complement strand
TTAGCTACGTGTAATAACTTTCTTATTCTTCCGAAGCTCAACTGTTTAACTTATGCGGTGTTTAGTATGCCAGCAGCAGAATAACAAAATTCTAATGTTTATTCTATATTATTTTGTTTTTACATTCTTTCATGGGCCACTCTCGGTACGTGTCGGGTACGTGAACAGACCACAGGACAAATTGAATGAATAAATCCGTGGACCCTGACCATGGTATTATTGTGGCACTCGATACACTTGTCGAGCTTGTCGGGCCCCTCGCAGTGCGAGTGGCCGTTGCACTGACACTGGATGGTGCAGTTGGCGCCGACGTAGCCGAAGTCGCAGCGGCACACGTCGGGCTGCACGCAGGCGCCGCGCACGCAGCCCTGCTGGCACACGGCCGCGCACGCGCCCGCCACGCGCTTGTGCCCCTTGCCGCACGCGCACTCGTAGCCCTCCGGCAGGTCGCGGCACACCTACCCACATACAATTATAGTATTTACCTGACTATTGTATTCTTGTATTCCCTGTACTTATGTATAACTTGTACTCTTGTATTACCTATACTCTTGTATTACATGTACACGTTTAATAACTAATAATAGCTTTATTACTGAAGGTCATCAAATTGCTCAGGTTACTACTTTATTTATTTACTTATAATATTCTATTGTTACATATAAAACGATTTTAATTGCTATAATAAAACTGATCTAGGCTTAAATCATAATTATAAACATTATTGTATCTGTAGAATAGAGATGAAATAAAGATATTTTTTGCATATACACCTCTGATTCCGCCTTGCACTGATGGTGACTGTTGAGGCACTCATTCTCAGGCGGGCACCGAGTGTAATGCCACGAGAATGTGTCGTTGGTGTCGTTCGTTTGATGTACGTTGTTGTACACAGCCGCACAAGTGGTACGCGTGGAGTAATCTAACGGCGAATCTATGGATCCTTCTGTACACACGCCTTCACCGTTTTCACCTTCGACCGCGCACCAACCACAATGAGAGTGATGGAGACATTCCGAACATTGCTCGAACGTCCCACAAGGGGCAGGGCACTTATTTTTATCAGCTTTCGTCAGAACTAGCCCACACACCCCTCCCGCGCAGTAAACTGGCTGATACGCAGGCGAAATACAAGTTCCAAGATAGCTAGCCCAGTGGCATTCGGACGAGCCACCTTCAGCGCCATCGGAGCTGAGACACGACTGACAATCGTCGTACATGTGGCAACGGCTGGGGCATTCGTCTTTAGATCCACCAAAATATGAATGGCCTAATTTGAGTGCGTGAGAGCGAAGACTGATGCGACCCGGTTCATCCACTATTGCACAAGTCCAGTTATAAAGTTCTGTTAGGTCTTCCGCTACTCTTGCCATTTGACCTGAAACATTCAACAACAAACAATCATAACATTGCATATACTAAATATATAAAATAATGAGTTCAAATACACATACACACACACACACGCATAAAGGTAGGATATTATCATAAATTTTGAATTTTATTATTTGCCCTTGTAGATGACCGGGGTACCCAGTATCACAGGTCTCAGGGCCTAGTATATTGGCTCTTGCAAATTGTTTGAAACTGTCTGTTACTGTTTTTGAATAAAAATCTTTGATTTCATTTTTTATTCTTGAGTTCACAGTAGTATTTTGTTTCTCATATGTAAATATCCATAGATAATTCATCTGTGCATAAAACAAGTCTTTACCTTGTCGATTGACCAGTCTTGTCCAAGAACATTGATTAGAGACGCATTTCTCGCAATCGGAAGCGACACATCTTAGCTCCGGGCACTGATCCACGTCACTTATGTAAGTCGTTCCAGCGTTGCACTTCATGCTCGTGCACGATTCGTCTGTAGGGACGCATTCACCTGAAATAACATTCATGTTAGAAGGCAAAATTCATTTGAAAGATAAATGAGGAATGTACATACCGCTTATATTCAACATGAATACATACTAACCGACTGCGGCAGCGCAGGACTCGCACCAACGGCAGGCAGGTTTTTCTTCAGGGTACAAGGGCCACGCTGCCAAGCACGAAGTACAAGTGGTGAAGTTCTCACACGGTCGTCTCCCCACCAACTCAGCATCACATGCCGTTCCAGCGTTGGTTGATATCCTTTCGCTGCCTTCACACCCAGGCTTATCCACCGAATAGCATTTGGTATAATTGCCAGTACTGCAAAAGCTGCATCCCATGTGACTGCGACATTCAATTTTGCTGGAACTCCAAAGAGAGCAGAGATCTTCCGGTAGCGTCACACGAGTCACTTGGCAGTTAGCAGTTCCTGTCCACCCTCCCACTACGTACACGTTCCAGTCGTTTTCTGTTTCGACATCGATGGCCATCGCGTGGGCAATAGTCCGGGGCGGCGGATGATCTATCAAGCTTGTACCTGAAATAAAGGTGGAAATTTAATAGAAAAGTGATTTTAATTTCAAGTCGTTTTATTTAAAAATACGTTCTAAACATACCTTTCGATAATCTGACCCATTGGTTGCAGCTGTAAATGTACGCAATGAGAGAATTCGATCTATTATCTGGAACGGTCTTGCCACCAAATATAATCATATAATCGTTGGTTGTCACTGCTGAATGTAAATACGTGGCTTGAGGTAAGTTTTCGTAACCGCTCATCCCCGGGAATACCGGCAATTCACTCCATGTCTTCGTAGGGTAGTGAAACGAGAAAAGTTTGCTTGATACCTGGGTACCATTGTACATGTATGTAATCCCACCAAATACGTATAAGCTCTGCGAAGGTGGATGGTAAACCGTACTGTGACCTATAAGCCCTGAAGGTCGCGCCCCTTCACAATTTAACTTAATCCATTTATCATTATCCAAATCGAATTCCCAAACATCTGCCATAAACCCTTCTTCTAACGAGAAACCTCCAATAAGCACCAGGCTTTCGTAATCTTGATATTTTTGTAAAGTGAGAGTGTGCCCCGCAAGAGGGGGCGGTTGTTCTTCCTTATTCTTAATATTGCTCCAACGATGCTCTTTCAGACTAAATTGCCAGAAATCACCGAGAGTTTTATTTTGTCCATTCTTTTCTTGTAAACTTAAACCCCCAAAAATGTAAATGTTCTGTTTGGAATGATAGATTTCTGCAGCATGAAAGTAGCGCCCTTCAGGCATTTTTGGATCAGGTGTGGCTTCTACGGTGACTTGCATCCACGTGTTATTTTTGGTATCATAAAATCGTATATCATTTAACGGGCCGTGCGAAAGCGAATATCCACCGAACATCCACAAGCCGCGTCTATCAGCAACTAAGCTGTGTCCGAATCTTGGTAGTGTCTTTCGTAAATGGTCTAAACCATCGGAGAGAAAATCCGAATTAAAAAGTTCCGTAAAGACTAGTTGAGTTTTATCTAATTTAATAGAACAATCATCGCCGCCGAAACCTTCATTACAGAGACATCGGCCATAGCTAGTATCACAGACTCCTCCTTTAAGGTACATGCTGCAGTTGTTTCTACAGATCTCCACGTTACAATCGGGTCCTCCAAAACCTTCGCGGCAAACACAATATCTTTTATTGCATACCCTCGGCCAATGGCAGTAACCGTCACATGCTACAATTTTGTAAACTCCTTCAAACCCTTGGTCAGGCTGATTCTGTTTGTAGTGGACAGTTAAATTCCCGCTTCGAGCTTCGACTACCCCAGAAGATGCGCCGTTACAAAACACTCCCAAAAGTTGACTCTGTTGATTATTACTCAAATCAGGCACCCCGCCTAACCCATCATAAACATACACTGCATTTTGGTCACATGGGACATTAAAAGTCGAAGAATTGACAGTAAACTGTACAATAGAATTTTTAATATCCTCAGCCGATATTATCCACAGGCATTCCTTAGAGGGACCTATAGATTTTATTTCTGGATCTGTCTTAAATGAACCAATGCCTTGTGTTTGTGACGCATTTAACATTCCTCTAGGCTCACATTGATAATAACATCGACCACCATGGCGCGGATCGCCATAAAATTTCGATTTACAACGTTCACAGTTCTGGCCTTCCGTGTTGTCTTTACATATACATTCACCTGTCGTGACGTCACAGATTCCACGGGTTTCATCTCCATGGTCATTACAATCACAACGTCGACAGCCCTGACCGGTTGTTGCGTTACCATGGCTGCCAGGCTTACAAGACTCGCAAAACTCACCCTCCGTCCAGTCCTGACATTCGTCGCAACGGCCTACTCCAGTCTTGCAAGTGGAATGGTTATGACACATGCAATTGATAGAACAGTCGGCACCGGTCCAGCCCAAGTCACAATGACATTTGTACTGTGGAGCACCGAGACAGTATCCGTGTATACAATTATTGTAACAAGTTCTCATGCAACTCTTCTTTCCGTCGCCTATATAACCTTGTCTACATTTGCAGGTATATGATCCGTGTGTGTTATTACATACTGCGTGTTCGTGACAATCGTGAAGTCCTAATCCGCACTCGTCGACATCCGGACACTGTGCGTACGCCCAGCCGGCGTCCGTGTCCGTCACGTTCAAAATGGACGCACAATCAACGTGCGAACGTGTGAAATCGCCTTCCGTACATACTCCGTTAATGGGATTTTCGTGCGAATAACACCAGCCACATCCCATGCTCCGTAAACACGTCGCACATTGCCCATGAGCTTGGCAGGACTTGCACTGGCCTGATTTTCGATTGGGTTCATCAGTAGGGATCGAAGCTCGGTCTAACCATTCTCGACACAGGCCAAACTGATACTCACTGGTGTAAACGCTGAAACTGAAACACTGGCGGGTAGCTTCGCACCAGACGCAACGGCCACGCTCGTCGAGGCATTGTTCGCAGTCGAGGCGCATGCGGCAGGGGGCGGGGCACTCGCTGGCGTCAACGATGGCACTACTGGCACGCCCGCGTCTCGAGCACCTCGCCTCATCTGCCCACCACTCGCAGTAGTTCCCCGACACACAACGCTCGCAACTTATGTAGTTTGAACAATTAGGGCAAGCCGCTGGCTGCAGTGTTAAATACCGCCACTCGCCCTCTGCTGTACAAGTCATCTTTTCATCAACGTTCCGAGGCTCACAGCGATTTGTCAACTCGCACCAGCCGCAGGCCGCATCGGCCAAACATAGCAGACAATTATCGTAATTCAAACATTGTCCGTCCGAGTAGGGTTCTAGAAATTCAAACGTAAAAACCTGAAAAAAATTGAAGGATTATTATAATCGCTAAGTTATCAAGGAAACTGATAAAAATATATTTTGCTAATAAAACAATTATTAACATTTATTACTGAATTTTATTGTTATTGTGATCGAAATTTACCTTTGCACTCTCTTGCGATTTATTATGAAGCAACTCCATTTTAGCATGGTGATGAGACGGATACGGACCTAGGTGCAAGGAATCGTTGGCATGCATGTTGACCGAAAGCCGGCCCGGGTACAAGTTAGGCCAATTGACCGATGAGCAGGCAGACGGATCCGCAGATATATTAGCTGTCGGTTCGTCGTTGTCTCCTAACGTTAGGGTCAAGTTTGAGTAGCCAGCACAAATGTGTATTGTTTCGCCAGTTCCGTTCCAGTACTGAGGTATATGCAACCAACCTCTAAGTCTTGCTTCACTTGCACCACTGAATATATGACTACTAGTCCCTCCTGTTCCCCAATCTACGGTAGTTGCATTGACAACAGAGACTCCGTCTGGGTGACTCCAATCCGCCGGCTGTTGGTATCTTAAGAAAGTCAGCCCTGGTCGCTTGTCTAGAACTTTGCACTGCTCGGGATCGGTCACTTCGGTGCCAGTGGTGCCCCACCATCCTGGATTCTCGGAAGGTGTATCTTCTCCACAAACCCCATAGTTATCTAAAAAAAAAGTACGTTTACATATCCACTGCCTACAACGTTTGATAAATATTTTAGAGTGTCACATTTCCTTACCATCTTTATGATGGCAGCGGGCGTTTTGCACGCACCAACTACACTGATACAGGCCCAGTTTTGTGCTGACTGACGATAATGCCGTACGTGTGGTATTCGGTTTGCCCAGCGGTGGACCGTGTATGAGACAGGAGTGGCAATCTCCGAGGGCAGGACAGATACCTCCGCACCGAACCGACTGTAAGTTGGTTGTGCAATTCGAACCAATTGTTCTGCCATAACAAATCTAAAAGAAATGTTCAGCATGAGTAACAAATCTAAAACTAATGTTCAGTACGAGTAACAAATCTAAAAGTAATGCTCAGTATGAGCAACAAATCTAAAAGTAATGCTCAGTATGAGTAACAAATCTACAAGTAATGTTCAGTACGAGTAACAAGTCTAAAAGTAATACAAGGCATGATAAACAAATTCAAAAGTAACGTACAATATGAGAGTTCGAGTTTTTGTTATTGATATGAACATGAATGACGTAGATAATAGATGTTTCATAATTAAATGAAAATACGGACAGTTTACTCTCGAAGCTGTTAAGTGAAACATTGCTAGTTATACGAAATACAAACAGATAGCCTCTCAACACATCAGAAATACTACACGTGTTTAAACATATGAATTTACTAATGAATAAAGCAAATTGTGTCGTGGACAGAATGTCGCTTTTTGTTTGTATTGCCAATAATAGTGGATGTTTGCTGTGTGCATATAACTGAATATGTGTTTTACGTTTTCTTGAATCAGACAAAATTAATAACATCTAATATCATTTTGCACAGTATAAAATTATTATTCTTAGTTTAAACAACAGAATTAGTCTGTCAGCGATATACTTAAAAAACTAAACAGTC
The DNA here is from genome assembly GCA_018244795.1 of Parelbella ahira ahira. Taxonomy (NCBI): domain Eukaryota; kingdom Metazoa; phylum Arthropoda; class Insecta; order Lepidoptera; family Hesperiidae; genus Parelbella; species Parelbella ahira. The sequence continues at coordinate 39,874 of DWME01000108.1, read as the reverse complement.
GTAAAAATAAAATATGAAATAGAACTTGCGTTTGCGATTTAACGGTGTTTTGGCGTTCGGAAGAAAAAAAAAACCTTTTTATCAAGACTTGCGATAACTTCTCTGTTACGATTATCGCAATTCTTGTACGAAAAGTCGCCATTCTAACTGTATTAAACTAGTATTTTGTATGTTTCTCTCACATCAGAACAAAGTTCATATGTACGACTGTTGTCATCACTACGCAAGGTATTAAGGACAACACTTTCTGACGTCTCTAGAAGTTTCCAAGCGTCAACACCATTGTCACGTCAAGTTATATCAGTACAATCGGAATTGTGTGCAATTGTAAGATTATGTGCAATCATATATATCGGTATTCTCGAATATTCCTTATTCTTCTTATTACCGACGAGACCCATGTCCGACATTGGAACGAGTCGAGTCGAAAACGAGTAAAGATTTGATAATAATGAGGACAGGACTGTACACGGAAATGTTTCTACAATGTTGACGGTACTAAAAAAATTGTTAGAATGTCTAAGGTTCTACGAGCGGGATGTAATAACGTTTACATAACAACGTATAAACTATCTTTAATCGATGTCATTGGTCGGATACCGTTTTAATTATAGAAAAATAAATAAATAAATGAAGGATTGATGATGATGGTGACGTATTCTAGTTATATTTACATCATCCGCAGAACACCATCCGCACTCCGGGTCCGCGAGGCACTCCGGCTGGGATCTGTGCTTGGGGCATGATGATTCCGGATCTTTATTTGTGATGCCCGCATGCCAACTAGGAACCACGTACGCGAGGAGATCTCCTGCAAATATTTTGAAAATAACAATCAATTTTTACTCCATAATGGTTACTCCATAATGGTGGAGGTGACGGAAGGAATGGCACGCAAATATTAATTCAAAAACAATATGATAATGTCAACAAACCCGTTTGATATTTGTTATGGCATAAACGTCATACACTAAGTGACGGCTGAGGCTGATCACTTAATGGGTTATGGTATATGACCGTATACACCAAATGGTATTAACAGATTGAACCATTTTCTAAATTTAATAAATAAATTAACAGATATGAAATTATCAATGACTAATTTAATCACCAATGATTAATCTCATCAAATGATAGGATGATAACCAATAACCAATCTAATCAACTGGTATTACATGACCAATGACCAATCTAATAACATTTCTGAATTACTCACCGTTTACATTGCCGTGATATCCTCCAGCGATGAGCAAAGTTGATGGAGGTTTCAAGGTAGCCGCGTGGGCGAAAACACCTTGTTTCTTTGGATAGTATTTGCGATTTTTCCCCAATACGTCCAGGGATATCCACGAATGACATCCAAGGTGGTACAGATACATTTGACCGTCGTAGCATATCTCTTCCCTGTTATGACGATGGGAATATCCACCGAAGACAACCAAATAATTTCCTGAAATTATATCAAACATTACATATTTCATTTATACATGTTTTCGTTTTTATGCTATTATGAATTTTGTTACTCTATTTAGATATCATTATTAATATTAATATTTTTTTTGGGAAACAATAACTTTACATAAAATCAGGGTGAAAAAGTTAGTAAATAAATCCACTAAACTTTCACTAAAGCCGATAGTTTGAGTAATTACAGTTATTATTATAAATATAGATTAAACTTTACCGATAATTGTAGACGTGTGGAAAGCCCTTTCCCGCGGTACATAGTTGTCACGCAAATGTGCCCTCGGGTAATGTATTTCACTCCAGTGCTTGTAATCTAGGTCGAATTCGAACATCCTGTCGGAGAGCTTGGAAAATCTGAAAAAATTATTGAATGAACAAACTTTTCTTGCTCCTTCTTTTTTAATTTTTTTTTTTTATTTTTTACCTGGCAACACTAGCAACAACGCCTCCATAGACTAAAATAGAATTCGAATGTTGATGATACACAGCCGTATGTGCTACGACCCGCACGTCCAACTCTTTCCCACCACGGACTTGCACTTTCTCCCAAAACTCCGTAAATACATCTCCGAGCTTGATTTTATACAACCTAAAAAAACAAGTTTATAATTCATCCAATATTAAAACTAATAAGAAAAAATCTGTTGTCTCTATTAAATCCCTTTTAATCATTAACACATTCAATAAAATTTTACCGTAATACGTACTTTGATGAAAATTCCCCATCTACAGTGCTCCCGCCAAACAAGTACAGTTCATCCTTAACCGCGGTCAACGTATGTCGCGTCAAACCGGGCGGAGTGAAAGTTGAATTTACCGCCCTCAATGTCCAACTCTTCGCTAAGGCGTCGAAGTACCACAATTCTGATGATAAGCTGCCATCTGATAATTTGCCGCCATACAAAATAAAACCGCTGCCGTACGCACAAGCTGAATGACCATACCTCGGCTCGGGCTTCGAAAGATTACTTTTCGAAGAGGAACTTAAAAATTCTGGTCTATCAGTGAATTGTAAATAGCTGTCTGAATATGGTGTGGATGGATAGGAGTACATAAGAGGTAACGTTGTCCTGTCATGATGAGAAAGAGATGTTAGCAGCAGATTGAATAGCGAACTTCTGTTGCCAATGGGCCAGCTACCGTCACTGTTACCCTGTCAGAAATAATAATAAAATTAGTGAAACATATCAACATTTTCATGCTACTATTTACAGTCATGCTCCAAAAATATTATAACAAAATTAAACAAAAACTAATAATAAATGGAAATCCAAAAAAAACATAGACAATAACTAGTTATTGATTGGCTTACCTTTGTAAACAAAGTCAGCAATGATTTATCAATCTCTTCATTAGTGGGATATCTTCTTAAAACCTTACCATTTTCGTCATACCATTGACTAGTCGAAAATCTAACAAAATCACAGAGAAAAACAACTTATTTATTAATTCAGAATCAGTTTACAAAACATTTAAAATTCTAACTACTTCATTATAAATGACATTTTTAATAACTTAAAAAAAACAGTTTAGAGAAAGATCAATTCATGTAACTTACTTATAAACCTCCATTAATCCTAAAACTTTATTCAGATCATATCCTCCAAATACATATAGAGAGTTTGTGTGATTCACATAAACGGCAGAGTGTGCGGCTCTCTTTGTCATACCACTTTCTGTGTGTGATAGCCAGTGCCAGCTATTTCCTTCCTTATCATTGTGTTTTAATGAACATGATTCTCCAGAAAACCTTAAACAGAAATACCAACTATGAGCACAGGTATATTTTGTACTGGAACCCCTAAATGGCTTTCATTCCAAACAGATTAATGATTAATGATTACGATTTTAATTGTAGGTGTTAACATTCCATTTCTAAGGGTTGATTGGTCCAAGTTGCTGATAAGTCTATAAAATCTTTGCCTGGTGTATGGCAATAGGCTTACCACCTATTCCATGAGGCATAAATGTAACTGGTGAAATGTGAGACTGTACTACACTCCTCTGTATACCTATTCGGAAATTACAGGCATGATGATATGTTTTTAAGCTTTCAAGGCCCTTTTTTGAAAAATAGAGCTTTTATCATATCACAGTCTTCTCCCAAACAATTGATATACAATTAAAAGTCATGACTCGCTAAAGACAAAATGATGTATGATTATCAGTCATTATGTACTAAGTTTTCAATCATGTATAATGATAGCTGGGAAATTATGACGGCACTAGTGATTACCTACCTACGGATTTTGAAGAGAATCACAATTTTATAACGGCAAATCAAGATGAAAAACATGTGTTGGACTTTTCATGACATTGGCTGCAATTTATTTTACCAATGTATCCCATTTTTATCAATAAGGCTCATTTTGATAATACATATACAACAATGCCGTTCAATGTTCAAGTTGCTCTATCAGCTTTTTAAAACTATTCATAATGCCATCAATGGAGTTCAACAATTGTTATGCAATATGAAAAACTTCAAGTAACTTCCTAATGTGCTCTTAGAAGTATGGAGACAAAATTTGCATAGAAGATCATCTATCTAAACATGGCCTTTATCTGACATTGATTAACCTTACAGATCGCTTGAGATCTACAAACACATAATGCAAGTATTGATCCAAAAATATGAAAAATACTCTCTTTGTTTACCTATCTTTAGCTGATGATTTCATAAATATCTTTAAATATGTTTCTATTAAACCTGCTCCCAGCAAATCAATGTTAAATATTTTATTTTTGAGATAACTTACTCCTATAATGAGCATTGAGATACAATCATCTATCACCAAAATTACACAAAAATTGTTCTAAAAATTAAATGTAACTTCACAGCTGTAATCCTCGAAGAGATAGGCAGAGAGGTGAAGAAATTTAAAAATTTTTATTTCACACTATCGCCAGTTATAGTTACATCCACAATAGAATAGGAGTCAAGCCTATTGCAATACAACAGGCACAGATCCAGACTCCAAGACATTACTAGAGATTTCTACTAAAAAATCAAATTTAGAAAATCCAATAGAACCTGACCCAGGATTTGTATCCACGATCTCTGCTCAACTGTCATACTGCACTGCCCTAAACAGGTTTCTATTATATCTGCACCCAGGTATTCATAGCTTAAAACATATTTTTTTTTCAGAAAATGTATAATGGGCATTGAGGTGAAACCATATATCACCACAACTAAACAAGTGGGGATTATTGGCAAAAATGCCTCAGAGGAGACCTATGACTAGCAGTGGACTTAGGCTAATGATAATAATATTGTCTTTCTATTCCGATGACTACAGAGCAATCAAATGTGTCTGAGATAGAATTATTTTACATAACACAATCATACAAGTGATTAATTATAATAAAGTGTGATTATATGCATGTATCAAATTTGTGTATATAATTGCACTCCATAGTAAATTACATTACATCTAGCATAAATATAAATGAGTTTACTGTGGTCACAATATGCATATATCTGCATTAATACTGTTGTAAATGTTAAACAATATAATTTAACATAATTGGTTACACAATTTATCTTGTGTTCCTCTCATTATGTGCCACACCACACTCTCATTACAAGTAAACACTTAAAACCAACTTTATCCATCGTCTTTAATGAAGTATGACTGTCTTTTGTTGATCTTATATTACTTTAAACATTGTACAATATACTAGGAAGTAGGAAAACAATACCATAAAAAATTTCAAGTACAAACTCATTATTTTCTTTAAATATATATAGAGAGAAACAACTAGTTAGTTGTTAAACAAGTATTTTACTTCTTGTGTTGATAAATAATATAATATATAAAAATAATTATAATTTTATATTTTCAGCATTCCATAATATATAAAAATATTGGTGAAATTAAGATATATGTAATCCCTCTTTGTGTCACTCCTTCTCTCTTTTAATTATAAAGTGCATTGTCACTAGTACTAATGAAGTAAAATGACAAAAAAAATACATACCCTTTCTTGCATAAACACCTATCTCCTTTGCATTGCCCATTTCCAGAACAAGTGCTTGGGCACAGTTCTACACTACAATCTGGGCCGCCCCATGTTCCCACGCAGAAACACTTGTTGGACATGCACAGGCCCCTACCCGTACAATTGTTCGGACAGTTATGTATGGCATAAGTAGCTCGGAAGCCATCGAGAACATAATTTGTATCACTATACAGAAGAATTAACATCTGCAATAATTACAACAAATGAAATATGTAAGCATACTATAAAATTAACTACACATAAACAGTTTTTATATGACTTACATATCCACTAGAGGCGGTAACGTTTTGAGGCTCTGTTTTCCCGCTAAAACTCCCCAGCAAAGGCGCATCAAAGGAATCACCATCATATACAAATACATAATCATAGGAACATTCAGTGCCCATACGAATAAAACTCAGCGTTATGTACTGGCTCTTGTTAGCTGCCTTTATTAGCCATTCACAATGCGAATCCTGAAAATAGCGGCGGTTTAATTAACACTTCCTTATTTACTTGTAGGCATTAGTAATTACAGCGAAAACATACTTGTGTGTAGTTAGAATTGCTGGGCCCATCAGTGATGATGCCGCTCGGTTCGGTGAAGACCCTGCGTGTCTTGTCGCAGGGCACTGTGGATGAAGCACAGAAGACGGCCAGACAGATCCAGCTGACAACTACTAAACTGGCACCTTTCTCCCGAATACGTGGGTACAACATGCCTCTTCCCAGTTGTTACAACACATAAGTCAAATATCAGAGCCATATAATCGCAAAATTACGACTAATATCACTAAAATGTAAAATAAACAATACTCATTTAAATGACATCTACTTCAAGGCTAACTACAATATGAAATGTATAACGCCACAATTACTTCCAAAGCATGTATTTGATTTCTCTACAAAATTACTTCTTTCTAAAGTGCACTTATCGCGTTACATCCAATGATTTTGTTGACACTTTCTAACGAGTTTTATTCTTACAAACAATAAATTCATCACAGTATTTTGACATTTGGCTATTACGAGTTTTTTTACTTATCTGTGATAAGCACCAAGAATATTAAATTGTTATGCCTAGAGAAAAATGATTCAGTATTAAGCTTAGTAAAAAGAAAGGTTATTATTTTTTAATTTTAACAAAAGGGAACTTATTGAATTTAAAAAGCAATTATTATAATGAAAATTAGTTTTTAATATTCCTTATCTTTTTTATAATTTTTGCATAACGTAATTTATTTGGTCCGGTATTTGTCGATAAGCATCATCTGACATTCATGCAATCTACGAGGACCTAAGATATGGCGGGAAGTCTAGAAAACGTATGTATGGTATGGTTAGTTTCTTATAATGTTTGTATATATCTTTCTTCGAGTAATGGCTGTAGTTAGTTCTTATTGATTATTTTTATTTTTATTTTCGCACAGGTTAACCAAATATCACTTGCAAATCTTAAGATTTGAAAGTGATATTTGGAACATAATTATTTGGGCTAATATTAATTAGAATCAATTTAGAATGAAACAAATAGTCTGCCCTCTTCATTTCAGGGCAAAATGAAAAACTGACAAGTGCATTATTTATTTCGATAAAGAATATACATCCTTATACATACATGTTTATACATCTTAATAAGCCCTTACATATCTAATGGTTTTCTTTGTTTTTATGTTATGGTATACTATCTCAGTGATTGTGGCGGTACCGAAGTCCTTATAATTGTTATTAAATTTTTTGTAAATATCCAATTTGCAGTAGTTTAAATTAGCCAAAAGGCAACTTCTTTTACCGCTTCAAATAACAAATTATAGGTTTTAGTGACTAACTAATATACGTGACTTTTGCTCACGGAAATATAAAGTTATTCCTATTCAAACTTTAAATATGCAAGGTAACTCGGTCTTTTTCCTTGTTCAAGCTAAATGCTTGCCAAATTTGATCAAAACTGTTTAAAAAAAGTTTTTTTTCCTCAATTTTACCAGGATCTCGCATTAAACAAGGTTGTTAATTTTTTCCGCAGATGTTTCCTTTTTAATTTTATGTATTTTAACTAAGTATACGATCATCATTATTAGCAGCCTTCTTCAACTTCTGGACAAAAGCCTCTCCAATAGCATGCCACTGAGCTTGATCTTCAGCTCTTCGCATTTCACTGCGGCCAACAATTTAAATTAAACTATGTGTTCAAATCAATTAGGCATTTGTTTCTATAAAAACATATATTCTATTAATAAATACAACTGAACAATGACTAAGTAATAGGACTGTATGAATACGAATGACAGAATTGTATGAATAGAACAGGGCTATATGGATCATTAAATCTGGTTAATATTAAATAGCAATATACTTAATATAGTAATACGTTGTTAATAGTATTTTGGAATGGGACACTCATCATACATTTTATATACCTATAGGTACATACATATCCATTCGAAAAATTTCTAACTCATACACCCATTTAAAGACTGCACTAATGTTCCAAGCTTCAATTTATAATCTTAGATTTGATTCTGAATCTATGTGAAACGCTGTATGTGATATTATACGAATATTCTTAGCTACCGTTCTTTAGGTCCGTCAGCCGACATTTGGTCAGTGTGGCATGCCATGACCCTTCTCATTCTGAGCGGAGACACTTCTCCAACGGTGTAACAATAAGAGAATTATTTATGATTGTTCCATAACACGTAGGTATTCGTGGTATTAAATATCACGATTCCGTCAATATATTTCTATTAGTGTAATAAAAATTCTAGTTCTTATTTCCTCGAGTTATTTATCTATAGGTAATACAATAGGCTGTTAGGAAGCGAAGGTAATCATGTATGTATGATGATAAGCAGGGCTGGCAGAAGTGCGTGATCCGCCCCGCGCGGTGCGACTGCCGAGTCAGCGGCGTGTTCGATCGATACTCATCTCGGCCTGCTCGCTCGGCGCTCTTTTGTTCTTGCAAATTATAATACAAGCCTATATGTTGCTCAGATATTATAATTATACTGTTATATTATCATTACATAAAAATACTTAAATATTTAAAAAACGAATATAGCGGTAGCTGGTTTAAACTGACCTACTTATTAACAGTTATCATCGTAATTTTTTTCTCCGACCCTTTTATTGTTTCTCTGCTAAACACTGATCTCCGCCCGGAAGGAAAGGGTTTAGCACCTTTATAAATATCATTTTTACATACTTTTGTAATCTTTAGACCGTTTTAAAAAACATTAAATTATGAATATGAATCTCTAAAAAGCACGTCAAGTCTATAAATATTTGTATAAAGCAACCGGTGCGCTCTACTGATCCCAAGAAAGATCTGACGTGATGATATAATGATACATCAAATTTCTATATTGCGTTTTTATGTGACATACATTTACGTATCTAGTTTAGAGCTTTATTAAAATTTCATAACATAGCAGATTCGGTTACTTTTCATAATAAATGACTGTTACTCTCGGCAGTTAGTTGTTCATAAATGTCACTTTAATAATCGTAATATGTAATTTTATTACGACCATTATGTCTGATCGTTTCAGTTGTATCACGAACAATACGTATGCCTTAAAATTTCTTGCCGATGTACTTAACGATTGTATAAAAGAAGTTTAAGCAAAAATGTACCTAATATTAGCTATAAACGGTTTAAGTAATACACGAAGTACCTCTAAAGAAGTTAATAAATATTTAGGACCGATATCCAGCATATTTATGACGTCGAAAATTAATAAATCATTAAGCGCACGTGAGAGGTGGCGGCGGCTGTTGAAGATTTTTCATCCGGAATGAAGTGATAAACGCTAATGACCCGCTTAGCGTCGACTCATCCACTACACCACTTGAGGTAAATTAAAAAACCATCCAATGTACCATCCACTACACCTCCTAAGTCGATATTGAATAGATGCTGACTTTGTGTTACTTCAAAGGGTGGACATGAAATGATTATAAGATTGTTACAATATTTATTGTAATTATATATAACGTGTAATATATGTAATTACTGACTGACTCTTGGTCGAATGGTTGCAAGCGCAATAGCCGAGCGGGAGGTCCTGGGTTCAAATTCCGGGTCTAGCATTATCGGCTCTTTCTAATTTACAATTTTTAGTAATGACTCGGAGTCTGGATTCGTGCCCGGTATATGTCAACGAGTCACCTCCTAGGCCATAGTGGAACATAAATCTAACTGATCAAACATGGAAGTGTACAACACTCCTCTGTTTACCTCTTCGGGGATTACAGACGTAATTTACGTTTAACTTTATTGTTCTCCAAGGTGTGTAAAGTCTATTAACCTGCATTTGGCCTACGTAATAGACAAAAACCTTAACAAGTCTCATTCGAATAGCAGACTTGTGTCCAACAGTAGAACGATAAAGGGTTGTTGATGATGGTAATTGTACTATTTTATTAAAATACATTCACGCCTTAGATTCCCTGAACTAGTAGGCAGAGGAGTGTAATACACTGCCACGATTTCGCAGATATGTTCTACGTCCCGTTATGGAATATGGAGTATTGCCACAAAACATGCACAAATTCATACTTCGGGCCATTAGAGGAAATTTCAAGTTCGAAAAACACATTAATATTTTTTGCAACCCGGGGATCGAATCCAGGACATCTTGACTAGCAGTCGCGTGCATACAGTAGCCTAACAAGGTAGTCCAAACCATAGGTGTTTTTTTCTCATTTTTGCGGCAGCAATAAATAATTTTATTCAATTTAATCGCATTCTTAATGGCGCAGGTCAGTCTTGCGGGCGTTCGTGACGATCCATTCTAAGTGCACGTTTACCATGTAAATGAACCGGCCGCCAACTCTCATTTTTTCAAAACAAACACCCACATATCGTCGCCTCTGTTTACACTGTCTGTCCATTTTCAGCCAGCGTTTATTTCGGTCAAACTTTCTTTTTCACTTTTGCTAAAGTTTATTGGATAAAATATCAAATTAAATCTACCTACCAACATATATGTACATACATTGGGAACGGGTAACAGGATATTTCATAATGTTATTTTTTTAGATATACGTAGTGTTCGAATGGGGTTAATACACTAGAACTTTAAGCGTACTTTTTATACGTTTATAGGTATATAATAGTTTATCAGAAATCTGTTTTCCATAGCACAGGGCCTGTCTAATTTTTCATATAACCGTACCTATGTGATGTCCCAATGCACTATTTTTATTTTAAATAGAAATAAATCTCATGCAAATCATTTCATGCTATACCTACATAATTATGTGAAAACAGTATAGAGAATATACGTCACAGGCAGTTGTTGGTGACATCGTTAATACCACATTGAGAGGACATTTAGGCGGCATGCCCCAGGGACGGGCTCCGGTCGGAGCGGTCGCCATCACCATACAAATGGCACATTAGCGCCCCGCGGCTGGACGCTGCTTATCTGCCTTCAACTATATTTGTTCTACGGCGGATTACTGGAGATTTACCACGGTCACCGAACGTTTACAACCGATTACATGTCCTCTGCAAAGAGAACTTAAATTTAATGACCTGCTGCAGCCTGTCCGGGCTTAAATGTCCTCTTATTAATATTAAATGAAAAAACAGTATTAATACAGTATTATGCTCTTCCCATGACCCGATGTGCCGATATGATAGTATTAATAATTATTATTATGCGATTTACTTTGAACATTCTTATGAGGTTATGATTTTTTAATAACTTACGTTTTTAAGTTTTACCTCACTACATTTATTGAAGATTATTCGGAAGTGACATATTATCGACATGATTCGTCTAGTAAACTTTGTTATTAAAAGTTATGTTTCATTACATTTCGAAAAATCAAGCTACTCATTAGTATCTATAAGTATAGGTAATTAGTATGGATGTTAGCTTGTATGGCTAATGAGGCAGCATTCGCAGAAACTAAAATTTTTAATCTACGCTCTATATTTTGTACTTAAATTCATCAAAATTTAAATATTTACATTCAAATTAAGACATGATTAAAACAAGTTTATATAACTATAATATCGAGCAAAATGGAAGTCAAAACTTATTTATTGAATAACACATACACACAATTCAAATGTAAGCCGGCGCGATGAAGATGGCCACGGCTGGGAGTGCTGGGCCAGCCCGCTATAAATCAGCGGCGCGTCGATCCGGCCCGCCCCACTGCAGCTCGCGGCTTGATTTGTCGCGATCGTTTCTGTACCAATGACCGCTAGTGTTGCCAGTATCGATATTGTCTTTATTATCATATTATATGCAAGTCGTTCGTTATAATAGTTATTTAGGAATAACAGATTTTGTAAGCGGTTGGATGCGAAGAGCTAAAGATCGAGCTCAATAGCGTGATATTTGAGAGGCCTATGTCCAGTAATGGACTGGAGTAGACTGATGATGATAATGATGATGACGAAGATGCAAGTGGAAACGCAGGTCCGTCATAAGATTTGGATAAATATCAAAGTCCATATTTATGGTTCGTTGTAACCAAATTTAGTAGGCACACGCTATTTAAACTAATTAATAGATAGGGGTTCTAATTGATTATCTACAAGTACATTTCAAAAATCATTAAAAACTTTATTGCTTTACCGCGAAATTGCATTATATATTTAATAATTCTGTATCTTAGCTATTAGTCATACGAGAAATCTTATCAGCTAAGTGTCAAAGCTTGACTCATATAATTAAAGAAATTTAATGTAATCATATAGCCGTCTAGAATCAAGAAATGGTTATCGATATGAAAAAATATTCTACATTATATATCGATATTTTGTACCAACACTAGCATTTGTATTTATAGCCGAACAATAAAGCGGCATTCAGTTAAACTCCCCCTACACGGTCAAGAATATTTCTAACTATTGAAGGCTACTTGCATAATTACGTCGTTAGGGAACATGTAGGATTTATGTTTTTATTTTGGCTTACACAGCAGCAAACGGACATGCAATTCACCTGCGTGTGTTACACTATAGGCCGTACATTACTTGCAATTTACAAATAGGATAGTATTAATTATTGTACCTGAGATTGAAGACTTCGAAATTATGGAAACATTTTATCGTCATTTGTTTCTTTGAAAACATCGGTGTTTACAACTACCTTAATTGTAACAGGTTAAGACTGTTTTCATAAATTTAGGTTAGCTAACACGCAAAATTATAAAAGTCTAACTGATTTTTACGTTAGTCAATATGGTCTCAATCTTATGACCAAATTGTAAATCGATAATAGATGACAGTAGACCCATCTGGGATATAGACATGAGTACCTAATGGAATCTCGTCATCACCTACAATCTCTCGTACGGCAAGCAACCTATGCTGAACTAAGTTTTATACATACTCATTGCATAATCATTGATGGAGGTCTGAGCACGTTTAAAGTGAGGAGATATTTGGAATAATGAGCATAAATGGCATACCTACATTAATTCTAACACTTCTCATTCTGAGAGGACGCACGTGTCTAACAGTGTAACGATAACAACGCTGATGATATTGACGATATTTATCGTTATATTTTTTCATCGGGTATTTTTAAATGTCATTATTGTTACCGTCTATGAACTTTTTTCATTTCTTCAAGTACAACTATTTTAAGCGATTGTTTTAATCTTCACCACCCAAAAATTAACTATGCGGTGTTTATAACATTATTACAATAAAACAAAGATTCAACCGAAAACGTTTGCTGAATTACACAATAAAGGAAAAACGAAAAAATAGTGTAACAAACATATCGGTATCTAATTATCCAATAAACATTAAAGAGACGCCACGGAGGCGTGCACTGACCCTTACTTAACACCACGGTGTTAAACTGTGACCTAATTTCAGATTAATACGCTTAAGCGGAAACCTCACTAAGCAGGTTCAAATGGCACACGGAAGGCCGGCTGTCGTAATACGGATGAACAAACGACTGACTGGAAAAGGGGCTAATAGTACACAATGTTTGCTTTCTTCGTTCGTACCATTATAAAAGTTTCGCGAAGTAACTAAATTTATAGTTTCCGCCCCGTTCATTATCAGTATTGAGCTAGACGCGGGCGGGAATGTCCGGTCTGAGGGCATAAATCTGAATGCAACTTAATAAATAGTTTCTTGCCAACCAACTTCCCTCACTTGATAGAAGTTTGAAAAGTTTGCCCGCTGTGATCTCTTAATGAGTGTGATACATCTCTGATCGAAGAGGAAATGTGTAGCTTGTTACATGATTACATTTTCGGACCCAATTTTCTATTGAATCTATGACATTAAAGAAACATTTATAATTCGTATCTTGCAAAAATCCTGTCTTTATTAGAAAATTAAATAAAAGTTAATTAAAATTGATTAAAAGTTAGTCAATTTCCGTAATAAATTAGTTAGTTAATTAATTCAATAGATTGTTATATATGCTTGTACAGTAACAAGCGGAAGTACTAAAAATAGGTAGTATCTACTGAAGTAGCTAGAATTTAAAAATATGAGTATAAATTTCCCCTTACCGGAAACATTATACGCATCGGTTTAGGACGTCCACTACTTACAGATAGCCGTCCTATAATAAAAAGAAGTATAGCGGAAATCATAATCCTTTCTGTATCCAATCCTTTCTACGCAGTTTCCTAATATGTATTCTGTTATTTCTCTTTGTTGGCATTTTTCTTGTATTTGAAAAAAACAAGAACGCCATAACTCTCTTGCCGCTTGATCAGATAGAGGCGTAATGGCTGTAATGGATCCTGGTCAGCGGCCCGCATGCAAATAAATCTACCAACCGATGCAATGATGTGTGGAAAATGGGGTTCAGTCCTTGCCCGACCAGTATTTATGTAACCCTTTTCCTTTTTTCAATCGCTAGAATTAGCAGAAACAATAAATTAATATTAATTTACATTAACACCTATGAAGAGAGTCATGAATATAGAAGAAGCACAACAGGTCTATAAGGATAGATATATCTGTCACTGCGTAATGTCTGCCTACCCCGCAAGCGACTTGACATTAAATGATATATTAAAAATAAAATTATAACATTTGTTACAATACATATCAAATTAAAACAGTAAATGTGGGTAGTTTAACTTACTGACACGTTAATACGACACATTTATGTTCTGATTTTAAAATGCATTAGAGCTATTATTTTTATTGCTTCTACGAATGGTGGCCAATTTTTACACAATAGCGATTATATTTGCAAATATAATTATATCAATAAATAGTTTTCTGTATGTGGAAATATCTTAAAATTTTTACGCTCTGGATAAATTTTACCTGCTTCTGTTTTATCCGGCGAGTAGGTAGCGATAAAAGTCAGAGCAAATGGCAGTCAATAAAATAAATAGCGATGGCAGGGTGTTCTGTAAATAAGTTGGTGCGGAGCTCGGGGCGACGATCGTCTTTTTTATTGGCGCCTCGATTGCTCTCGAAACAAGGACTGTGAAGCGGAGGCGCGCGGCGGGCACGGTGCACCAGCGCTGATACTGCAGATTTTGCTTCCAGATTACAGATAAAACTTCTTATTACAATCCAAAGCTTCAATCTTAACAATGTTGTTCCATCTATCCATTAACATTTTTGCAAATATGTAGATACATATTATGTATCTAGGAACTACGTATCCGATTAAATAAAAGATCATTATTTTTTATTAGGACATGTCTGTTTATTGTTAACTAAGTTAATACCTAAGTAAGGAATAAAGTAAATGTATGTGCTTAAATAGCTTAAACATTTGCTTATATTGGGTGTTTATCAAAATTGAAATATTGTTTAAATTATAATATTTGAGATAAAATGAGTACAATATTTGTGACAACGCCTAATAGCACCAAATCCCTTTGGTACTCCAAAAC
This sequence comes from Parelbella ahira ahira, assembly GCA_018244795.1. NCBI lineage: Eukaryota > Metazoa > Arthropoda > Insecta > Lepidoptera > Hesperiidae > Parelbella > Parelbella ahira. Next base: position 24,547 of record DWME01000108.1, on the reverse strand, counting down.
ACTCAATGTCAATATTGCCACTCAATTTCAGTGCGTAAAAATTGTATTAGGAAATGATAATAAAGTATTCCGTACGTATCGCGGTCGGTCGCGAGCGAGACGGTCCAGGACCTTCAAGATGTATTAATTTGTAAGAATTTGTCGTCGGACCCTCGCCCCAATCTCCGCGTGAATTCCAATCACGCACAACAGGCTCGGTAATTGCACCTAATAATTTCTATAGCTCCACTAGTTGCGGTCAGTTAAGAAATCTAAACACTCTTAATTAACTGGCCACGTTTACCATTAACTTTATAGTAACCGACGCGAGAATCGAACACGGGATTTCTGAACCGACGAACAAAGCTATCAAAGTACCTATATATGTAGTTTTATATGTAAAATAATTCTGTAATGACTTGTGTAAAGCGCATTGTGAGCGCGTATGTTTTACGACGGTCATAATATCGGGGAATAATAATAAAAAACGGCGGAGTTTCATTCGAGTTTGTGCTGTCCGAGCGAATAATCTTTACTGCTACATTTTATTTGTATTGGGACGGGCAGTATTAGCGTCGTGTCGTGTCAATGCATCGCCGCGGGCCCCGCTGCTCCCACGAGGCTCGTCAGCGCAAGACGGACCTAATCCAATCACAGCAATCGCTTTCTGCACACACCTACACTTCTGTTATTTGTTGCAAGTAAAATACCTTCATTTTGTTTTAAAATGGATAATAAGCTTGTCTATTCTGCAAGGGTAAAGGCGATTTTAATATTATTATTATTGATACGTCAGGTCTACGTCACGTCACGGAATAGGATGAAAGTACCGAATGGCAAATATATCTCTACCCTTACGGATCTGACGTGTTTCTCCTACGTTAATTAATTAGTAAAATAATCCTAAATTTCAATAATAACATGGTATGATACTTGTCATGTTGTTCTAAACGGGAGTGAAAGTAAAGTTAGTAATTCAATAACGATATTTTACTCTAAATGTAATAATTGATAAAAGTATCCTCATTTCATTTAACGTGACGACCTCGAAGCCGAAGTCTACGAGCTACAGCGCGTAGCCGCTCCGTAGAAGGAGCATTCACTTAATTTAACTAAGCATCTTACCGCTATCAGTGTTGCCCGTGCACCAAGAATTATGCTAATGTTGTAATGTAAGGCTCTTATCACGCTTTGTCTACCTATAACTGTAATACTCCGTTTATAATAGAATTATTTAAAATACTCTGAATATTAACATCGCGTTAAATTATATTATCCATAGGTCCCTATAAAATGATATTTTAGCTCACCACCTATTCCATGGTAGGACGTAAACGTGAAACGTGGGGATTTACTACACTCCTGTACCTACCTTTTCCAGGATTACTAGCGTGATGGTACGTTTTTTCGTTACTACAACAAACGGTACACATTTTCACCGCATGTTTTATAAGCTGATAGGACAGCTACGCCTAATTTGTCATGAAATGGATAGCGTGTGAGATAAGACGAATGAGGTGTGCTAGGTGTCCGTAACTAACTGCGGTAGGATCCGTCGCCGGTCAGCCAGCTAATGGGTGCGAGATGCGAGGGGAGCGGTAATAAGTCAGCGGGACCATCCGATAGCGGTGAATCAATGACCATCCCGCGATGATACATGGCATTAACCGCCGTTTATAGTTCGGCGTCGACCGGCGGATTAATACACCGGAAATATCTCGTATAAATTTTTACGATAGTCGCTCTGTGTTCATTAGCGTATTAGTAGGTATCTACTAAGAATATATTTAGAGCACAATAATGAGCTCAGTGGCGTGCTAGTGATTCATAGAATACATCCGAAGCTGAAAATTGAGCTCAGTTGCGTGTTATTGGAAGACCTGTGTCTAGCAGTGGACGGAAACGGGCTGATGATGATGATGATGACAACACAGATTACTATCAACTGCAGTTTCTGTAAACATTGAATCGCGAAGATTTGTTAACACGCAACCGGTTATTGGAAACAAAAAGCGAATGATATCCTCCGTGGACACCTGTCACGAACATTGTTCGGAGGTGTCGCTGTTCGGGGGTCTGAGTTAAGGGTCTGTCACCGCGGGTCCGTGAGCAGGCGCGAGGGGCGCTTGTTAGAGCGAACGTGCCGCGGCGCCCGCCGGTAAACACGTGGGTAGATAACAATCTATTTGGATTGCCTCTATATTTCATTTTTCCCCGTGTGCCCGCGCTAACTAGATAGACGCGCTGATACCATACGATGGGAGAATAAAGAAAATGCGGGACAGATTCTTTTAAAACCCGGTGTATCTTTATATGTGCGGGGTTTGCCTCTTTATACAATTACAAGAGCAAATCCGCTCGTACCAACAAAGTGGATACGAAATAGATGTTAGAAAAAGCTTACGAATTGCTTTCTTTATTTTGTATGGTATTTTCAAATAGACATGAATACGTTCCAGTTGAATGCCTCGTTGGTTGAGTCGTTGCAAGCGACGAAGAGCATGTTTGATCAAAATCGTTGATCGAGAATTCCTGATTTCGATCGTCGAGTTAGGTTAAGTACTATAAGGTTTTTTTAATTAACCAGAAAATCTCAACAGTAACTCGAAGTCTGGATTTGTGCCCCGTGTATGGCAATAGACTCACTCCCTTTTCCTATAGTGGTGAATAGTGTAGTTTAAAATTCTTAACAAATACACTAAAAAAAAGTTATAACGGATTTAATACCAATGTTTTGCGTTAATACCATTGTTGTGCGTTGTTTTGAAGAATACACTAAACAAATAGCAAACGTAATAAAAGGTGAAATAAATTGTGGTTAGTTAGATTTAGTTTGTCTGCCAACACTGGTCACTTAATACATTGGATACACAGAGCTTCCCACTTTTTAGCGAATGTAATCATAGACGGAGGCACGGACCCGGCTCCTTGCACGCTACTTGCATACGATATCAAGGTTTAGTACAAGGATTTTTCAAGGATACCATGATTCTTATATTACTGGAAAAGAAAGCCGTCAGCCCTATAACCGAACCTTATTCAACCTTATATAGAATTTTTTTCATGACCGTACAACGTGGAATTTACCTTAAATGTTCAATGTACTTCAAAGCCTCTCTTCAGCACTAGACTGAAATAGGCCGATGGTGATGATGATGATCAAGTATTGTCATAGGACATATTTCAAACTGTCACATTAAAAAAAAACTATGTCATAGTTGTAAACTTATCACACCCTTTAAAAATGTTTATATACATAAATATGAAGCAGACGTGTTCTGGAGTAGAGACCGCGAATTGGCAAACGCAATACGCAAAGTGGCTGGCAGTTGTTGGATGCGAAGAAGCCTATGTCCAGTAGTGGACGGAAGTAGGCTGATAATGATGATGACATAAAATTTTAAATTTGGAATATGTCACTAATGGATGACGATAAAAAAAAAACAAGAACATGAACGCTCGCAATGAGAAATACATACATACATTGTCATTGTCATGGCGGAAATGCACACTTAATTAAAAAAAAAAACTCAATTTTGACATTTAGCGCCATTATAAACCGCGACCCCACCCTGTTCATATAGATACTGAAGGGTTTTATTATTTTTTAAGTGCACGCTCGTTTGCACGCGAATTGGCCACTTAACCACGAAGACAGGCTCGCAATGTAGCGTAGATTTCCTCCCTATACTTATTTTATTAGCTATCTTTATGTCAAGGATAACAGTCTAGCCACGCGTTTCGCGTGTTTTCCATTTTTGAATGTAAAGATAGGTAGTCAAAATTCGATCACAAGATCAGTTACTATACCTACATACTCGTATATGAAACGACTCGTTAAATAGATCTCATCGCTATTAGCAAATGTAATAATAAGGTGACCGTCCCGGTGGTCTGTTGGTTAATGAACGTGACTGCTGAGACAGGGTGTTGATTCGATTCCCACCTATGAGAAAAATATTTGTGGACTGATCATAAGTGTTTGTTCTGTGTCTCCATGGGTACATCCACATAATTTATCTGCCGTCTAGATACCCTAACATCCGGTGTCTTCGAACCTACTTTAAGATCAGGTAGCCGTGTGTGACAATGTCCCAAGATACTTATTGGTTTATAACATAACATAACATCACGACCGTTTTTACCCGAAGGGTAAGTAAAGGAGCGTATTACACTTCCGCGAATCAACAGTTATGTTATATGTCCCTTCATACAACTATTTATTATTCATACTATTCATTCTATTAAAAATATACAAAATAATACTTTCCTATAAACACAGAATCACATACATATGTAAGTATTATACATCGACTTGTGACGACAAAATGGATTCTACAGCAATAAGGAAATGTAATAAAACACAGTACGAGTAGGTTTACGAGTGGGAATGATACGGTGGCGACCAATCGTCTCGTTATCGATACAATCGAGGAGACGATGGACGAACAAAGGCAATAGCCGGACAGGTACGCTGTCGGACCGGAGTTCGGACGTTTTGGACGTGATCGGACTCTTCATTCCCGACCAAAGTTCATTTCCGCATGTTTCGATAGTTTACATGAGTAGGTATAACTGTTGATGACTAAATCTTTGATATGACACTTCAACGATATTATCTATCAAAAAGTTATTGGAAGATAATAATGAAATCACAATTAGTCATTCATTTCAATATTACATCATACATAATTTTACATTATTTTGTTTATTAAAATGTTATACCTATGATAATGTTTCGGTTAAAAAAAACAGAAATTTTGCAATTTATTTTTATTAAAAAATTCCACTCACTTTTTATCTATAGGTACTGATTGCATTGTTCTAAAGAAAAAGTCCGACATTATTTAGTAAATTACTCAAACTTCGACATTATTGAGTAAATTACTATAGAGAATACGTACAAGATAGATAGAAATGTATTTCTACCCTTTTGAATATCTACACTTGTCAAATTTACGGCGCCCTCCATCTTCGGTATCAGTCGCTCCCGAACCCCTGTCCATATCACTCAGTGTTTTGAAATTTTAGTGATGCTATTACCTCAATGCTTTCCTTGTTGCGATTCGATTCCAGGAGATAAATTTTCAAATTGAACTACGTATGTACCTTCGTAAACACTACGCAACATAAAAATGAAAAGTAACAGTAATTCCCAAAGAGGTAGGCACAAGAGGGTAGTATAGTGTAGTGTAGTGGCTGTGAGACTGAATCTGTGCCTGGTGTATAGCAATAGACTCCCCGCCTTCCACGGTGAGACGGAAAAATGTAACTGGTCAAACGTGGGAATCTACAACGCTCATCTACCTACCTCTTTGGGGACTAAAAGCAGGGTGTCACTTCACTATATTAGTTAGACATATAGGGATAAGTACGATAGTTAATAATTTCAATAAAAACAAACAAATCTTTCCTCTTTATAATTTTGACATTTAGGTAGGTATAGGTATATATTATCTATAATTAAGTAGGGGGTTTCAATGATATAAATAATAAAATCTGCAATTATTTTTTACTTTTAAGGGGTTTAATATAACTATACATTATTTATTTTATTATTCAATAAAATTTCATGATGTCACTCAGAATTATCAATTGTGTCAAAAACTATGTTGTTTGGTTTAATTAACTTTATAATGATTCCCGCGAAGTCTCCATACGCGCCTCCATTTTTGAAAACGAGTGTAAGAAGTTTTCCCAACATGGATAGCGGATCGAGACGTGATTATTATAGAGGTTGCATGTAAAAAATTAACGTTTTAAAGTAAAATTTAAACCGGAATTTCAAATATATAAATTTTTAAATATTAGTTGCATTAAAAAAAATTACAATTGTTTCTGAAAAAATTAAAAATGTCTACATGGGTACAAACAGTTTCACAAAAATAATCAACTGTCTTATTATATTTAACAAAAGCCATTAAAGAAAAACTTAATAACACGGTGTCCGATTTCACAACGAAAACAATAACGTTTTAATTTGTATTTATTAACCGTTAAAATGCGCGGAGGAGTCGCGGGCTCGGAATCGCCCGATCACTAATTTGCAACCCCTCGCCCGACGGCGCATTTGATTCTTATTCATTGCGCGGGGGTCGCAGCGACCGCGACCTAACAATTTGATAATGTATTCACTTGATAAAGCGGAAGGTGGTACTTCGCGAGTACCGCATTAAAAAACCAATTACAGTGTGACTAAATCGCGCCACCGCTCCCGGCTATTTGTCAGACTCCATAGGGATAAAAGTATATTCCAAATTTAATTTCACGCAATTTTAAAATTGGGGGACATTCGGAAATATCATTTTTTCACCAACCCCTGCTCGAATGCTTATTAATTGATGTTTAAAAGAGTGTTGTTAGCGTCATAGCTTGCTTTATCACTATTCTATCGCTTTTTTAAGTATTATTTACACCTTTTGTCTCTAGAGATACATAATAACTTAAATGAAACATTCCATATGGTGTAAAGTCCATATTTTTATGTAAATCCATTTGTTTAATTTTTCTATTCATTATAAAGTCCAGAAATTTTAAATGAAGAGAATAACTTTTAAATGTCTTAAGTACATACGAAATCCAAGACCGAGGTAAATTGAATATCAAGCAAAATTTAGAAGCTTCAATCCTACCTTCATACCCTTACTTGAGCCCACTTGGTAAGATCATATAGGACAGAAAATCCGTTTAGATCATTTTCCTTTGACAAAAGACGAGCAACTACCTATACCTATTATAGGACACAAAATATATTCATTTCATTTTCCTCTGACAAAACACGAGCAACTATCTACAGCAGTGTATCAAGTAAGTTTTAAACCATATGTGACAGATTTTAAGAAAGTATCTGGCAGGAGGTCGAGGCTAGGGCGTCGTAACAAACAGCCGCCCTAATACAATAACGGCCGGAACAAACTACGCTATAAAATATCACCAGTGAATAAATCAGTTCTGCCGTGATGTCCCACCCTCTACCTACGACTGCCTACGATTTATGCTCATCGAATATAATGCCACAGATAAAATATTAATTGGCGAACGTCATAACAAATCGAGTGATAGATAATAAAACGGTTCGTAAAGTTATTTTTAACTTCTATCAATTTTTCATTCAATATATTTTTAATTAAATGAATTCTCTGTCCGCTCCGATAAATCTCTTGTACGTGTTCATTAAAATGGTTGATCACTAACCCAAATATTTATTTATCTGCATGGAAGTTGTGTGTAAGAGGATATTATAGAAGTGTAGTAATTGTAGCTATTTATAAATATAAATAACATAGGTATGGAGACATACGAGTACATATGTATTTTTGTAAAATTTAAGGTTGCTCATCATGGTCTATTATTTTATAAATCATTAGCGGTATAACATTAGCGGTAGAAAATGCTAACAGCCATTAAGTCTACCCATTGTAAAAGCAATAAAGGGTAAATAAATAGACTAATACGCAATTACAAAAAAAGGAAACCAATATTTCTTTGGATATATTCAAGCATGATCATTGTTAACAATAACGCTTCACTTATAAGTATAAAAATCAAATCAAATTGGAAAATATAAGTAGTAACACGCTCATTGAGCATAAAGGCGTAGCGCGAGGCGTGAGCATAGAAATTCAGCATCAGTATTCGAGGCAGCAAGCGTGAGACAGCGAAGCCGCGGCGCCCTCGCCTCGCCTGCCTTGCACTGATTGAGCAGCGACAAGTTAAACGATTTGAAACAATTTAATAGAGATCAAAAATTCGGCGCCCCACGACGCCCGCACTAACTTTTGAAGTTTTTCCCCCGCTAAAGGGATTATCGTTGAGCGGAAGCTTAAGGGGATATATTATGGGTTTTTGTGGATTTTTTCTATATTTCTCAAATAAGACTCATTTGTCGGATATTCTCGGTACACACAGAGGGAGACATTTCTAGTTGAATTTAGGCCCAAATATATTGAATTGCATACAAATAAAGTTTTCTTATATTCAAGATATTAATTTTATTAATATATAAGATATGCCTCTTAGTTATGGTCTTCATATTAATATCACGGCCCACAGTCTGAGAAACCTCAATAAAAATAAATGGTTTTCAACGCGGCTTTATAAATCTTACAGCTGTAATAACGCAATGATAGGATTTGTAACATTTATCAAAAGAATAACGTAAGCTTTACGTTATTATAGTCCCTGATCGAGTTCACGTATCTACTCCACTTCTTTGCTGGGAGGCTATCAGCGTAAATATCTGCAGATTTCGAACGGTTTACTTGAACATAGTTCTATATACGTAACCATGCAATTTTCAACTCTATAAACATATGCATAAGGTGGAAATAAGACGCAGTTTTCTGTGATGGGACCATGTCGCTTTAAGTACACAGTCGATATGCGATTGCGTTATGATAGGATCAGGGTTCATCGGAGCGTGTCCGCCGGAGAGGCTCCCAGCAACCGCTCTGGAGCACGTCTCTCAGTATGACGCTAATGTCATTTTAAAAGCACCGAGCACTTTGTACCTATCCACTCTGTTCGGTTCATATCGGGCTGGATGTATTCAATTTGGAATTGCTATGACAAAAAGCCTTCGCTACAAACAGATTCACTATCCGTTTATTTTTTTAATATCGACTAAATGTCTTTAAAAATGTACATTTCTACTTCTTATAGGAGTGTATATAAAATAAACTGATGAATTTATATGGAAGGACGTCATCTTTAAAGATACAGATATTTAATTTCCAGCGCTCTCTGTTTATCCGGTAAAGGGGCTGATGTGAATATAGAACAATAATTAAAAAAAAAGATTGAATTTGACGACTAGTAACATTAGTTTATGAGTTGCTAAGTTTCCATAACATAAGATCTGCTTAACTTCATATCAGTTGGCAGTGTATGAAAATATCTAAAGACAATTTAAAAGTGTTAATATTACATAAATTTTATACTGAATTGAGCTACGCATTTACACTGTTAGTTTTTTATTGGAAACAATACTTATGTCATTCGATTTTATTGAGAACATTATATTACCATTATTCAACACAATATTCCCAAGAGAATGGAAAAATTTGACTCCCTTTTAACTAAATATGATATGAAATTTTTGAAAAGCAATTTTCTTGAAATCAGTATGACTCTGTTTAGCGATCGTTGATTTTATAAATGCGTTATATTATTGTAGAAATAAATACTCATACTAGTTTTTTATGCGAAAAGTAAGATCACGCCTGTAATCCCTGAAGGGGTAGGCAGAGGAAGGTAGACCACACCGACATTTTACCCGTTACGTTCACGTCCCTTAAATGGACTAGGTAGTGAACCAATTGCCTTACACTGGGCACAGATCCAGATACCGAACCACTAGCATCGAACCATAACTATTGTTGTAGGAATTTTGAGTAGTGATTCGGACTTAGATATATCTAAATTAGAAAATCCAATAGTACCCGACCCGGAATTAGAACCCAGGACCTTTTAACCAGCAGTCGCGCTTGCAGCCACTCGACCAGCTGGGCGCTTATGGTGATCATAATAATAAGGACATCTCAACAAACATCATCAGGTCTCGAAGTAAATATCAATACACTTATATAGATACTATTTTTATACGAAAGTTTTTGTAATTTATCGTATTACGAACGACGCAGGATTATTGCGAAGCACAATGGTGCAGAACAGCGTGCCCCAGTACGCTTATCCGATAAACACAACCAACTGGAACGGTGTACCCCATTCCCATCAATTGCCCCGTCGATTGCCGCTGAAAACTTATAGCTTCCATTTCAATGTTAAAAAAATTCTCCACGCTTCACATAAGACGATTTGATATGTGCCAGCTTGTAGCTATACAGTTTCATAAACTATATATTTATTTGTATGTACAATTAATAAATAAACAGTTATATGTAGGTATAATGGTTAGATTGAAATAAGTTTAATACTTAAATCCTTATACAATTACCACGTCATACCACTTAAAGGGTAGGTGGAAAGCAACGGGTACCTAATATCTCTGTCCTTACAAAACCCTTCCGTAGAGGTTTCCGTAGAGGCTCTTCTAAATTCATCATTCTTTCGTTAAATGTGTATCAGTTTGAAGACTTTTTAAATATTTTACATTTATTACAATATTCATTATACATTTCTGATACTTTTAGCGTCAACTGCCATTTTGCATTACAAATGGTTCAGAGCTTAATTTTATCAATGTAAATATATTATTGTGAGAAATAAAAACACATAATGTTGAATAGGTACCTACAATAAATGTAATCATCATTTTGTCGAGGATTTGAACCGGCGCGGGCGGTACCCGCGGCGGCCGGGTGTCGAGTTGCGCAGTGCAACTCAGCAATATGCAGGAGTTTCCTGTTGCACTATCCTTTGATATGCTTCGAGGAATGAAACAATACACGCAATTGTTTAGGGATTGCTGAAACAAATATCACGATCAAACACTAATTATTGCAGTATTTGATTACTATACAAGTAAGAACTACCACTGATATTAATTGCTAACAATGAAAAGTAACCTAAAAAAATTGTATAAGTTAGATAAGTATTATTGAAAAATGTGAGTACCTACTCTATTGCAGTTCAGTTTTTGATACTATTGCCAATGAGTACGTTTCTTAGTACATTAAATAAAACATGTGAAATAAAACTTAAGTAGAAATGTGAAGTAGGTATGTACTTACACAATATTAAGTAAGGAATAATTATAAATGGAATATGCAATTTTCTCTCTTATTTTGTGTCGTTAGCAAAAGAATAGCTGTGTTCTAGTAATAACTAATATGTTTATCTAATATGTTCACAAAAAAAAGTCGCGTTCAAATACGTGCTAGCGTAAATGCTAGAGCACTGCAGGAAGCGTGCAAGGAAAATTAGTTGCATTTATTTATCAAAATATAACCGAAATTAGGGCGATTGCGGATGACCACATAATTCAAGTATCCGAAACTACGTGAGGACGATTGCTTGCTCACGTTGACAACCAAGGAGCTCTCGGAAGCGTTTGAATTCTAAATAATACCATACCTTGCTGGCTAGTTGTTGCAGTGAATAACTATTTATGAATTCGATAGCTAATGTTCAGCTAGTTCAGTCAGAGTGATTGTCGCAGAACGATAGGACCATGTCTATTTATCAGTCACGTTTGCACCGGGAACGATTTTTTGACAATACCACCACCACATTGCAAAGAAGAAAATAGCGGATTATTACTCAATTTTCCGCCCATCGAATTCCCGCTTAATTATGGACATAGGGTTTATATTTATTCTAACAAATGGTTAAATCAAATCGCTGATCATCATTCGCTTAAACTTTACCATAAATAGTGAGCGTTTATATTTTTATTCGAAACCATTGAAGCAAAATAATCCCTTCGGATTAATTTGTAAAATCTTCCTCACTGTCAGATTAAATTCCTTAGCGATCCTTCAAAGGCTGCAACTGTGCGACATTCGTAATGACCGCCTTTGATTAAGCTCAATCCTTTTCATGTTGCCTAGTTCGCCGTAGTCTCATCGGTTTTCGCTCGAGAAGTTTCCCGAAGTCCGAGTGGGATTATATTTTTATAATACAACACAAACACAATCACGACTAATCGGATCTGGTGGAATGGCCGGTCGTTCGGTGAGCGATCGCAAGTTGGAGAATGTCCGGTGACTATCTAAAGTGTTCAGATAATAGCGGCGGGGGAGCAGAGGCCGCTGGCCGAGGGCGGTAAGGAATAATGTAAGTGTCCGGGCGACATTTGCACCGAACTGCCGACGACCTCTGCCTCTTACTTATGCGGTTTTTAATATTTTTATTGTAAAGCCTGTGCTCACCCTGGAACAAGGATGGCATAGATTTTCTTAGGTTCTTTAAATTTTTTTGAGAATTCAATATATTTCTAAAGTTTTATACGCAATACTTTTAGAAGAGCAGTTACAGATTTATTAAAATTTAAGTACAGGTACTAACAATAATACTTATTTTAATAATACCTATTTTACCTTAAAACACAACACATACGCGGTCCTATGTCATGTCAACATTAAATATAAAAATTTGCTTGTAACGGTCATGGTTAGCCTAGTTTTCTAGCGACCACCGAACTCATAATATCGTCTGCAATCACTTCGAAATATGTATGTAGGTAAACTATTTTAGTTCGAATGCCATCTCGAAGGTTTTGTGGTCTCCACATCGAGGTATAGGTTGTAAGAGCGTGTAAAAAACAGCTGCGGCGCGTCCGGCTCCCTCGCGGTCACTATTATTGTTGGAGCGGCCGTAAAACTGCCCATAAACCTTCCACCGCGCCGATACATATCACCTATCGGTATGTTCCATTTCCGACTCTCATACACACTTCGGAAAATGACCGAACAGGAGCCAAAGTTTCCATTACTCTGGGAACTAAAAACTCCAAAATAAACTGCAGTGATTTCTTTTTACTTATTTCTTATTATCTAAAATCCCTCTATGTGACATATGGCAAGTAAGATAAGCACGGATGTTCTTGATTCAAAATAAAGCCTAAAAATAGGTTTGGACAATCGTAATTATCTACTAAAACTAATAATGTTAATCGATTGAAAGCTAAGTTCAGTAACTTGTCATTTTTGAGCTGTTACTCGAATGTTAATGATGTTTTTTATTATATATTTATGCTCAATATACTTAGCATATTAACGATATAACTTAAGCTATAATACAAATTTAGATTTATGATATATAATAAAACTCCTAAGTACTCTACATCATGCGAAGTACATGGCGATGTAAGCGAAGGAAAAAATGTAAAAAAGCCTATGAATCCTAAAAGCAATATTGATAAAAATTTCACGCGCACGACTGGACGTAATATATGAGCTGAAATAAAATCTGTCAGTGACCATTTATAGTGCGGAGTCCCGTTATTAAAATGTAGCGGAGCATCAGAGGCCAGTGCTGGGCGGGCGGCGACTCCGCGCCGGCTGCGACCGCGACACGATCTGATTTATAGCCTCACCAGCAGTATTTTATTCGGCGGGCGCCTCAAGAAATCTATAAGTTTCCGTTCGGCAGGACCAAGGGAGCAGCACAGTAAATATTGTCCCCGTGCCACGTCAATACTTAGGGTCAGATATCTATATTTATTACGTTGCTTTGTTAGATAATTTGGTAATGGATTGGACTCATTATCTTGTAATATTGCAAATAAGGTACAGTAGGGCACAAGTACTAGAATAAACAAACTTACGTTAGCGATGACATATTTTAAAAATGAGTATTCGGTTGTAGTAATCTCGAATGGTTCTCAAAATACGAAGTCAAAAGTGTCAGGGGCAAACGAAACCAATTTGTCAGTCAATAGAACTACGCTAGAGGCGGTTTTGGAGACGGAATGATTTGATATATCGCACCATTATTCATATTAAAATTTATGATAAACTCCTATTTCTTACACATTATTTTATTACAAATACAATACAAATTTACTAATAAATAATTCATGAATTTTTATTCATTTGATTTGTTAAAGAGAAAACCAATACCTACCTGCCTACGAAATAAGTTACGGATGTAAGTGAATACAAAATTCATAAATCTTTATTCTTTAAAAATTAACTTTCCTAAATATTATTATATCTTCGTACTAAGTAGCTTACAGGGTAGGCAGTGACAAATATTTTTATTATTACGCACGTGCTTCTACAACATTCATCACTACTATATATTCTAAATACTTTAAAATATTTAATAATTGATTTATTTAACAGGAAAATAAATGTCACTTCACTTTTGGCTTACTACCAAAATGCAGGAACACGAGGCCATCAGTGATTCGCACCCCATGTAATGACTGGCAGTAATGAGGCGTCACTGTCACCAGCCGCCCGCCCAGCGGACTGATGATCCGCCTCGGCCCTGGCTCGCACCCAATCTTGGTAATCATGGTAATTACTAGCAATACCCTAACGTTAATAAAATTATTGAATAGAGTTACATTAATTATAATTTTATGTATTGTATGAAATATAAAATACCTTTTTGATGGTTCCCACTTAATCATGACAATCATGTTATACATATATTAGAATAATCATGAACACGAGTAAAATTATTTGCTTAGATTTATATAAATTGAAATTACATTCAAAAAAACGTATAGATAACTATAAATTATAGACTTCATTTGATAACATTCCGATTTTCATTCATAAAGTAATTCGGATTCTTTTATTCGGGTTCATAAAAGTATCGAGCATCTTCCTTCCGCAGTCATAAAATTATCTCTGTGTCTAAAGATTGTACCCATTCTTGTCCTTCCTCCTATTAATATACCTATGAATACTTAATGGTCTATTTAAAATTAGTTAAACATATACTTAGGCAATTTTAATGTTCTGACTGTTAGAAAATTAAGTATTTTAAAACTTTTATTTTCGTCATCTATACATATCTACATATGTACATATTTAAAGATTATTTTCTAATTATGTTACATACACTTCCAATTTTAAGAACGAAATTTTACAGTCATTTGTATTTTTAATATTTTCTAAGGACATGTGTAGTTCCCCGAAGAGATAGGGAGCACGAAACGCTGAAGCCGTCCAGGCTAAGCTCGAAGTCATTACCCGGTCAGTGAAAAAGGGTAAGTCCAATTATGTGATTGGATTAGCCAGCAGCGAAGTTAGTTCAACGCCAGCGCTTACCTCGCTTAGAAGTATTAAACTCTATTATCCTTGCGCTATATTATGTATGTATGTGTAGTTATATTCTAGAAACTTCCGGCAGTTGCGCAATTTGTTGATATTCTCCTACGCTACTATGAAAAAGCGATTCAAATAAAGATTGTTCATTATCTATCAAAGTGAAGCATCATTTAGTACAAATATTAATACGTATAATAAATATGTATAAAGCTAAGTTTCCTAAAGTCAAATCAAAAAAAAGTTTCAAAAAATATAGATAGAGCTCTTTTGCGTTTTGAGTTACTAGCACAAGTCTGCTTTTAATCTGATTTATTCACATTCGATAATGTTTCACCCAAATGAAATACTTTTATTATACTCTGTCATAAATTTAAATTTAGGAGAGCGTCGCTGACTAAGAAAAATCTTAAGAAACGCTAATATATGTATATGTATTATTATTTAAGAATTTTAATTTATACATATTATTATTTATTTCATATTATATTGATGGAAAGATATAACAATTATTAGATATTTGCAAATATTGGTTTCAGTGAGTTGTTATTTAAAAATGAAATATGTTGATTAAACATTTTAAGAATTAAGATATGATTTTTAAGGTGAACGTCCTCTGAGACACATTTACCTACATACAGTATTGTTCATTATTTTGCAACCGTGTTTTAAATTACAGCAATATTTTTATTGCAAGCCAAACACATTTCTTGCGGCAATAACAAATTTAATGAATTTTGTTATTTGAATATTTATTTGTATATAATGTCATCAGTATAATTTGTTTTTGTATGTCTCGCTGTTGATCATTTTTTGCCATACTTTGTTTTGTCCAAAGATCATGATTTATGTTGATGAAAAAGACAAAGATTAGTAATAATGTACCTATATGTTTGAAGGATTCAATCCTTACTACAAGTATTTGACGAGGTTTAACAACGATCACGTAACATAACTCCACGCCTGTATTTCTCGGAAGTGGTAGGCAGAGAAATTTAATATATTTAATTGTGACTAAAATGTTGATGTTACGATTCGGGCATATAAAATTTATAGCAGATAAAAGCTTGACGAAACAGATATATAACGTAAATAGATCAGATATTAGCTGCGTAACAGAAACAATTTAGGTCGGTAAGGATAGAGGTATTTAGGACTCCATGCTTTCTACCTACTCTACAAGGAAGCTGGCTCAGCGATATAATAATAATAGGTGGATATGTACATCATCTTGATACTTTATCCCTTGTGACACATACACATTCGTTTTACGACTAGAAAATTATCACAGCAAAACAAACACTAATTAATGATAACCTTTTAATAATATTATATCAATTATTAACAAACTGTATAAGTATAACATAAATACTTGTGACCGACCATAAGTTTGGTTTCGGTTTCGGCCAGTTTAGGCCAAGAAATATAGTTTCGGCCTTAGTTTCGGTTTCGGCCAAAAAACAGCCGAATGTTTCAGTCGCGCCGAAACTCGAGAAATGTGTAAAATAATTTATGATCGTAAACCACACTCTATGTTTCGCATTATGAGTCATGCAAATTTAAAAATACACTAGATTTCAGCAAGCAATAAAAGTTTTAAATATGTTTAAGTAAGGTACGGTTTCGGTTTCTGTTGAAAATCCTTTTTCGGTCGGACACTAATAAATACTTAAGTATCTAGTTATCTACCATGTCGCTATATGTTCCTTGATTTATACGATGTTAAAACATAGTTGACAAAACATTTTTTTTGTCGTTTCTTTTGCACAAAGAGATCAAAGACCAAAAAAACAGTGTAACATTACTGAACACTGATAGCCAGGTATTTTATAAGACAATGTTAATGAAATTTGAAATTAAAAACCAGTTAAATACCGATACAATGATATAATCTAACACCCAAGACAACAACGATAAAAATCTTTACATTGTTTATTCATTACAAACACGATTTATAAATAATTGTTCCGTATATCTGATGTTATTATAACCTAGTTACGTATTTATTAACTTATATGTTGCAACACAGATACAATACAAGAACAATATACCTACATAAGATATGCTAAATTTTTAAATGTGGAGAGAATGGATTTTAAAATTGTTGCCATACAAAACATTTCCCGATTTCCCCGCAAATGGGAAGTTCAGTCATTAGTGTCGTTTGTTTTGCGAACACCCGACCCAGCGCTCTCCGATCCTTGCCCTACCATTACATCACGGGAGCGACCACACACTGATTGTGCAATTGTTTCGTCATCATTAATCACTTATCTTTAATTTGATAATCGCTTTCGAATTGGTTTCACGGTTCATTCAGTTTCACATGTGAATATCTATGTTACGAGTCATTACAAGAATGTACAATGTAGATAGACCTTTCAATTACACAAGCCGTAATATGGCAAGTGATGTTCATTATTTGTGAAATTTAGCAGACTGTCCTCCTCCTCCTATTAAACAAGAAGCAAAATGAGGTCCTCATGTTAGAGTGTGTAAAAGAGTTGTGAAACATACCTATGCTTAAAAGTCTCGAGGCGTGACGCTTACTTTATCTAAGCTTCCTCATGTAGGTATACAAAAACTTTAAATGGGTTCATGTAAAGCAATTTTACTTAAGTTTAAAGACATGCCACTAAACTTGATTGATAGTAATTTAGAATAACTTAAAGAAATATTTCTGTATTTATAGATACGCTATGCTGTAAATATCTGTTTTTTTTTCTATCTATACGTATTAAGCCTTTTCTTTAGCACTAAACTATGCAATGTTAAGTACCTATAATTACAAAAGAATCATTCAATCGCTAACGGTGCTCAAAACAATG
The DNA here is from genome assembly GCA_018244795.1 of Parelbella ahira ahira. Classification (NCBI taxonomy): domain Eukaryota; kingdom Metazoa; phylum Arthropoda; class Insecta; order Lepidoptera; family Hesperiidae; genus Parelbella; species Parelbella ahira. Next base: position 7,056 of record DWME01000108.1, on the reverse strand, counting down.
TATATACAATTACATTGGTTGTAATAGGAGGATACCAATGGCGTCAATGTTATGAAATGTTCACCTTGAATGTGTGAAACTTGATAGTACCGCCTTCGTTGTTTTCGTTAATTCGATTCTGTATTTGCTTCACCGTGTGACGATTATTACAGGTTACATTGTATTCATATATGCATATCTCACGGCAAGTACTTTGCGGGACAGGCAGAGAGCACGGAGTGCCGTATCTCTTGCACACCTGCCATGTTTCTTTCACATTTATCAGTCTCATCCTACATTCAAATTTGCTGTATAAAATTGTATTATTAGAGCTCTAAATTATCTATGTATACATACGGTAACTGCAGATGTCCTGAACGTACGCAGGTATGTCTTATTCACTGTGCATTACTTACGTTGCTATACACCTATATATGTACCTATAGGTACTTAGCAGGTACACATATATCCTTTTCAAATTACGATGAATAATCCGTCATTTGTGCCAAACTACAGACAGAGTGACGTAATAGAATATAAATTTCTAATTATACTGAACAACGATCTTAAAATCACTATTAGAAATCTTATAAACCGTTAACAGTAATTATTTTACTATATCTGTACAGTCTGTGAGTCATTCCTTCTTATTGCGCAACGAATTCAGTCTAACATTAACCAATTATTTTACCAAATACGTCTCAGCCTAGAACCGGAAGGAAGAAATTAGTCATCGATAAAACGAGCAAAGATAACGTTGTCGCACGTCAATGCAATAAACAATGTGATCCAACGTGGCGTCCAATAGTCGTGTTAATATGAAATTTAAACAAGTATATGAGTACACTGTTGACGCCTTGCGCAAGAAACGAGGCCGCCTCTCCGGAAGGTGTAACATTAAAATGTCACGTTAGTGGTCATTATTCGGTTCCTTCGTCATGTGTTTGTTTTAATTTGAATAACAACTCTGAAAGCTCACCCCTGTAACATCACGCGTGTGTTTCCCTCATGAGGTAGACATAGATACACTCTCGGGCCTTACCAGTAATGTAATGCGCCTCACCTCGGAATAGAAGGTAAAGCTACTGCTATAAATCTAATTTATTCTCCAGGATGTATCCAATATACCCATTCCTCAAACTACCTACAAACTATTGTTAGGCACAGACTTACAATTATATACAAGCCTGAAGACAAAACATATACTCTGTCGCCCACGCCTTCCAGGTAGAACAAGCTCACTGTGATAAGAAACTACATTGAACATATACACTGCGCGGTAATATACATTACATTATGTGTCAACATTGAAAAGCACTATTAAATATTGCGTCTTTCTAAATATAGGTATTGGGGACAGTTAGATGTCTTCGAAAGCGATGCGCATGAAGAAAATGATGAACTTAGGACAAGTACTTCGGGTCTGTGAAGATAGAAACATTTGTCATTCGGTGTTTCTGTCTAACCCCTTACAAGACCTGGCGTAGTATTTCTATATGTAATAAATAGTAGCCATCCGTTCCCACTTCGTACGAGTGCAATATTCACAATATTTAGAGTTAAAATTTGAAAACAACGAGTTTTTCTCTTAAAAAATCATATATATAAATTAATTACAATCCCACAAAAATAACACCACCTCTCATTTTATCAGTAATCATATTTGCAGTAAAATTGAGATATGGTATGCATAAATAAGATACGGTACGCATTGGAGATACCTTTAACATCTATATTTTTTGAATTCCTGTTTATTTATCAGGGTTACCGAGAAGACTACATTGTGCCATGTATACAATTACTTATGTCACAGGTTATAAACTAAGTATTGCTACAGCCGTTATATGAACAACATGATTTAAAGAACGCGTTAGAAAGAATGTATGGAGACAATTGATTTTAAAATGCATGTTATTACAGCTATTTCTTCATTTAAGAAAACATAACTTTTTTTTTTTAACGCGATATTTGGCGGACCTCACTCCTCATATTTTTTATCAGTCCGGAGCCCTATATATCTCGATCTAGAAATCAATTCTTAAGGAGTAAACTCCAAAAACGACATCAGCTACGGTGTGCATAAGCTTTGTTATGTAAGAACAGCTGTAGTTTAGGTATAACCAAGCGCTGGAGCCGTTCGAGTGTGCAAAGCTTGATAGTCCAGGTTGATACAGAGCAGGCAGGTGGCACCCAGTGAACCTGCAGCAGAAGCCAAATCGTTAAAGTGCGATGAGTGCGGCAAACTGTTCAAAAATCATGACGAAATGCAGTTCCATGCAGCTAAAACCAACCACAGCAGCTTCTCTGAGTCAACAGAAGAAAAGAAGCCACTCACTGAAGAAGAAAAGAAAGCCCAGTTAGCGCTGCTCGAGGAGAGAATGAAACAGAAACGGAAGGAGCGGGAGGAAAGGGAAAAGGTTAGATTAATATTTATATAACAATTTTACAAGAAAAGGACTATGTGTGTGTCATTTCAATTAGTATAAGTTATTAACAAGTCGATCAGTCACTCTGTATTGGTAATGGATCTTCACAATAGTACTTTTAATAACAATAGTAGAAGTGGGTTTAGCAATGGAGCACCAGGTGTACCAGATAGATTCATGTTATTCTCTTCTACATGTTTGTATTGGTGAAAATCATCCCTTTTAAACAGTTACATAAAAGTCTTTTAATTCATTATTAATGTATACCTAAGTTATTATAAATCAGCAATGTCCATCCTTATTGAAAATTTTGTTAAAAATACTCAGGCAGAAGCGTTAGAGCGGGAACGTCTTCGCATCAAGTCGGGCAAGGACATGCAGGATGCAAAATTGCGTATGCAGGAACAGGAGATGCAAAAGTTGGTGGAGCAGCGACGGCGAGAGAAAATTGAAGACCAGAAAGCTCGAGAAAGAGTCAGGGCCCAGATTGAAGCTGACAAACAAGCAAGGAAGTGAGTAGATATATCCAGAAATGCTTCTTATATGCTAGGAACAATTCCACACATAATGAGATTATAATTGATTATAAAAGTTATGCTTGTCACCAGAATAAATTGCTTTCTCTAAGTGTGTGTCATTTATTTTATTTTGCCTTTGATAAGAAGGTAGATTCTGATGGGTTAATTTATAATAGCATTGGAAATTTATACATGAAAATATACTATAGAAAATTACAGCAAATAAAGGCATGAAAAGTGGTTTCATAAAGTTGTAAGCCTTTTACAGCAACTATTTTAATGAATTATATCAGTATAATATGCTTAATCTTATTAACATACTATTTACAGATTAGCAGCATCTGGTCAGAAGCCTCCGGAATCCGAACCAGCCCCAGCACCTGTGCCACAACCAGCATCTACAGCACCTAAAGTGTCCTATGACCAAGCCCGTATACAGCTGAGGCTGCCCGATGGCCAATCCCTGACTCATACTTTTGGTGCTAAGGAACAATTGACTGCCGTAAGGTAAGTTCAAATTCCATTGCGTAACATCATCACACCTGTAATCCCCCAAAGGATAGGCAGAGGAGTGTAGTACATTTCCACATTTCACCAGTTATGTTTACATCGCATGGAATATGTGGTGAGCCTATTGCCTCACATGGGGCACAGATCCAGACTCCAAGTTACTACTAGAGAATCTAAATTAGAAATATCCAGTAGTACGGGTCCTGGGATTTGAACCCAGGACCTCCCGATTGGCAGTCGCGCTTGCAACCACTCGACCAATGAGGCAGTCAGTGGGCCAGTCATTCCATTTCATTGTTGAGAATATTAAGATTGTAATATCTATTTAATATTGATATGAATCACCGTTTTAAAAGGGTATATTTCTAAGTTTACATAGACTTTATTAATATATCTAGCAGGAAATATAAAAGAATTAAAATGTGCAGTAAACTTTTATTCTGCATCCAATATATTTAATTTACGAAATACTTTGTTTATAGATTATTCTTAGAAATGAATAGTCAAGAGTGTTCCCAGCTTTCTAACATCAAACTGATGACCACCTTTCCCAAGAAGATATTCACCAGTGAGGACTATGAGAAACCTTTAGATGTATTAGGTAAATTAATTCCATAACCATTTGTTTATTATACAATTTTGTACACAAAGACAAAACTAATAGAAAAAATATACATGAATATTATTTATGATTGCTCGGCTTATCCTTTAATAAGATCTATTACAGTATTGCCAGCAATGGAGAATGAATTTCATGAATAGAACAGATCTACTCATTTAACATTTATTTATAGATGTATTTATTTATGATGCTACAACCATGCCAACAAATATAAAATAACATTTTACACTCCTAGAAAAAGATACAAAATTTTAAAGTTACCAAAATATAATATATACATGTACTGTGTTGTAATCTGATTCTGCATTATGACCTTTGAAAAAAGTCACTTGTCTTTTTTATAGGAACCATAATGTTGCCATATTTGTATAAAGGATGTTATCTAAGAAATGTCAATAGACGTGCATGATCAATTTATAAGGTTACAATTGACAATAAGGTTAATATTGACATGTTATTTTCTACCGGTGTAAAAATAAATAAATAATAAGGGTCAGTCAGTGACATGAATTAAAGTCCATTTATTTTGTTTGCAGGACTGGTGCCATCTGCAGTGATAATTGTATCAAAGGGACAGGGGATGTGATTGAAAGTTTCACGAATGTTGAAGTGTCAAGATGAATGTGAATGCTACAGCACAGATGGTGATATTGTGTGCATTTTCAAATGCAATGGATGAACTGACTTTCATTGTAAATTCTTCGGCTTTTGGATAATTTATAACTGTTAAATTAGTTAGGTTCTTTCATATACAGCTTACTCATTTTTTATATGTCGAATTTAATATTTGATATAAAGTAAATTCCACACTTACTCATTTCATTCAGTAACTTGACATTGTCACTTCGCATACATAATTGTAACAAATGTGTACAACATGTATTAAAAGTGATATTCTGTATAAAATAAAAAAATAAATATGACATTAAGATAATATACTCTGCTGTGTAAGTTGTTATAAATTTATGTGATAAGTCTTTTGTAGTAGCATAAAATTATCCTGATAAGGCCACAGCTAGCCAAGTTCCAGGGGGAATAATAGGAATAAATTATAGAAATTTCTAAAATAAAACAGTAGAACAGGAATTTTATTTAATTGTATACAAGCCTAACTATGAGATTTTGGGGAACCCCACCAATAACACCAATACGCAGTCAGGCAACATTTCATTAAAATGATATGTGTGAATAACCATAGGCTTTTCAGTTTCTATCATAACTATATAGTTGTTACATACTCAGTGATGATACTTAGGGTAGACTAATTTTGTCTTGAAATATAAATACCCAACAAATCTGTGCCTGATTTCCGAGTCCTGGTCCAGTATAACTAGAGTTTAAAACTACAATGACTACTCAAAGGTCGCTACAATTATAACGCAATATTTAAATTCTTGATCATATTTTACTAATAATAAATGAAGTTACTTTTAATAGGTAAGTGAATGAGTAAAAATATATTGATTCCCGAAGCTTCCATGTTTAGTTATTAAAATCGTCTGAAGCAATTGTAGTTTGAGCATTCGTAAATTTCGCTAAAATCGTCTTTCCTAATAAACATTCGTGTCAGTTATGTTGTGTTTCATTTGTGTAATTTTTATTTTTTGTATATTAGAACAGTAATAAGGAAAAGTTTGGATACCTGTCAACAAATAGACAATGCATGAACGTATCTTGTCAATATTATAGCGGACAATAAATACCCGCAATAACAACGGTAGTGTTGCTAAAGCAAAATCGGCAAAAGAGCAGTTAGTGTTGCCGTATCGCATTTTCGCTAATTTACTGTAAAATTATTGATAATGTAACTTAAATTTATTGCTGTTACTTAGAACCAATCTTTAAACTAATGGGAATTTAAAATAATTCTATTTTAGTATATAAAGCTTTTTAATATAAGAATCTGTCTTTTTATTTGGGGATTGGAAACTTGTTTAGAGAACCAGGGCACTTAGCTAGAAGGTGAAATAAATATTCTCGAAATTTGTTTTAATTACCAACAAAATACGTCCTGTTTCTTTAGTAGGTGTATTAACTATCTTGTTTTATTTATCTTTTCTCTGTATTAAATATACTGCCAAATTATGACATAGACCCGTAAAAAGTTTTCAATAGTTTTCATATCAAATAAGCCAGTACTATACAATAACATAAATATTTCATAAATATGTAACATCGCGATTATCATCTAACTTATGTCATGACAGAAACAATAGAGAAGATAATACTGCGATATCGTGCTAAGTGGTTCATAAATATTGAGTTAACAATTGTAAAATCTCTCACTCAGCATTAATCCCATGTAAAAAAAGCATTGAACTGTTTGAAAAAGGTAAATAGAATTAAAAACTTCCTAATATATATAATAATTTATTTCTATAAATATATAGTAACTATAAGTCATGATAAATGTTTTTTAACATCAAGAATCACTGATTTGCACAAATAAAACCTTTGCACTGAAGTAACTTCAGATTTTATAAAATATATGAATTTTATAAAATATATAATATTTTAGGAGTAGAAAAAAAGAACTAGTAATGTGACGGATAATAAAAAACAAGAATCAATTTCATATAATTTCTGTATGATTTTAACTTCCAACTTTTCGATTATAAAAGTCATCAGAAGTAATGGTACACTTACGTTTAATAAAGTCTAACACGTTGTATTGATACAAAAGAATTAGCAATAAAAATTTATCGTGCGTACACACGATACGGTTTACCGGAACGGTTTTAGGTATAGGTTTTGCAGTGGCCTAAGCAAACGTAATTGTGTTCAAACCGTGCAAACGTAATTATTGTATTCACACCATACAGGCACGAACTGCCATGGTTGAGTGTTAAAATCCTACACAAAACCCTTTATGAATAACGATTCGGTAAAAGTGTAAATATAATCACTTACAGAAGTATAACAGCACTAGTGTTGCCAAACTATCGATAGTTTTGCAATCGATATTTTTAATCGAAAAAGCCTATACTATCGATAGTATCGA
>DWME01000107.1:0-46822 GCA_018244795.1 Parelbella ahira ahira | reverse complement strand
GAGGTGCGCGCCATGGATTTGAACCCAGGACCCCCGGAATGAGAGGCTGAATTCTTAACTACTAGGCTACCACTGCTTACTTAATTAAATATTAACTGTTAATATTGCGACATACATGACACATTATCTCATGTTGTCACAGCTAATGCTATATTTAAGATTAACTCTCATTATTATAGCCTTAAGTAGGTACATACATTGGGTATCGGGGCAATGAACTTTTAAAAAACTCGTTGTTTCCGCTTCACGTCGCTTGCTTAGGAACTTCACACGACATCGAATATACTATACGCACGAGTGTTAAACGTTTCGTTCATTTTGTTAACGCACAGAAAACACTAGACCCTTTCATTTTTCCTTTGTCGCTGACACTTCACTTACGCTAAGCCGATCCTTTACGGTCTTTGTAACCGCGTTAAGACACGACTTAGTGGGGTTGGTGGCGTTCCGTTTATATGAATATTACATATTTCTCTATTATTCAATAAGGGGAAAGTCATTTTACTTTGGAGCAGTCTTCAAGTTAAATGCTTTGTGTTGGGATGTAAAATGGCAACATCTGCAAGGCGTATGTATCCTACGTTATGTAGATGATGGATAACTCTTACGTTTGCAGGTTTCCTCGCGATGTTTTCCTTTACCGTTACAGCAAATGATATTTCATCTTGAAACACACATTTTACAAAGGGATGCGCGTTAGGATTTGAACCCATGACAATCGTAGTAGAAGGCTGAATTCTAAAACACTAGGCTATTAGGTACTGCTTGACACCAGAGTAATCGGTATTGATGAAGTTTAATGAGAATTTTATTTTGCGCCTTTTTAACAAGTCTTATGTCTCAGACTACTGTGGAAATTCCTTAAAAGAAAATATCATATTTTTATCCATAATTTACGCGTTCGCTTCTGCGAATACGAATAAGCAATTTCAATTAATTATTAAATATAAAATCATAAAAAACTATAGCATTAAAAATGTTTTTCCAAAAACTTAATATTCGCAATATATTGAATGAGTTATTTCAAAAAATCAGGTCCACAGAGAAAATGATTATTCGGCGTAAATTACTTTCTATTTACTGAAAAATAAAATTCGTTAGTATTAAAAATGTTCTACCTAACCAATACTATTTAGAAATTAGCTTCTAGTACTTTTAAAAATTAAAATGAGTAATGATGAAATATAACCGTACTAAATTATTGACAAATTTTTATAACAATAATACGAATACTAGTGGTGCTATCGTATTGCTGGATGTTCGTAAAAAAACATCGGGGTAAAAAGTCAAGCACCGAATAACATATAAAATGATATAATTTCATAAAACAATTTAAAATATTAAAAAAATTAAATAAGAAAATAGTAACTTCATAAACATTCATTATACAAACACTATTCAAAGAATACGGGATATACTCATATTAAAATAATTTACATTTTTTGAACTAAGCGAACTTTCGTTTTCACGCGCCTTATTATAAATGTATCGTTTTATTCTTCCCTCAGTTTTTACGAACATCCGAAACAAAAGAACGCCGCTAAGTGACATAATGATACCTACATTTTATTTCGAAGACCTCGCGAAACGTTTTATGTAGATGGTCGCAGAGAGGCAGAGAAAAGTGTAGTGGATACCGAAAACAGGAATAATATCGTTACCACTTTAACTTACTCGTAACTCATAAAGCTCTCAACAAAACCGTGGAACCGTGGATAGAAGCGTTTGGGTAACTGAGAACTTTTTGGACAAGAACAAAAGTATTATTAGCCCAGTCGGTGTCCTAAATGGGGTACTGTCCAATATTAAAATACCAAAACGTCCCTTGTCGTTTAAATTGAAAATATTTACGCAATATCCAACTCCTTAAGGCTCCCAACCCTTCCCACGTAAATTTGTCGTTTCTCATGTACTTTGCGAGTAGGTACTTGCTAAGTCGTATTTGACTATGAATATGTTTTCCATTTCTCTCGTACAGCGGAAAAATACGATTATCAATTGAAGGGTTGGGAAGTGTTCGGGATTCGTGTACAAAAAGGATTCTTCCGGAACATATCCCATTTTGTCGTGACATATAATACGCATGTTATGCTGTGAAGATGTATATTAGGCACTGAGAAAAATGTGTCTCCCAATGACTACATAAACAACTTAGCATCGTAATTAATTTCTGGTTAATTTCATGACTGCTTCATTGTTCGAGTCGTTCCAAGATCGAAAACCGAGCCCGAGGTCACTGATTCAATGCCCGAGTTGGGTCCTGTAGAATTCTTCTACCTTAAAATTTCTAGTAGTAACTCAGAGTCTGGATTTATACCTTGTGCGTGGCAATAGACTCACCTAATACAAACGGAACTGATGAAACGTGGGAATGTACTACACTCCTCTGCCTACCTCTTCAAGGATTACAGATGTGGTGTTTACTTAATTCTTATATGCTATTAATTATTAATGAAAATTCTATATTATAAACAACCCATATTTTAAGTCAAATGTAATGAACATAATTTTTGAATTGTTTCAGATACTTACTCCTTACGGCACTAAATAAATTACATCGAAGGAGAGAATGGTGTAAAATGTTAAAAGAGCGACTGAGATTTATTCTCACGAACGGTCAGAGGCACAGAATGTGACCGGGGCCTATCACAAAGCGTGATGCAACTTGTAATGCTAAACTTCTTAATCATGTTCGACGTTGTATTCATATTCTTTCTGTTTCTCATCGCGGTCACTTGTGTGATGAACTACACTCCTGGCAGGAGACGGCAAGACGTCATTGAGCAGGAAGTGGAAGATGATGTAATTCCACCGCCTCCCTTGTTCGCCAGTGAAGAAGAGAACTACCCCTCAACGAGCCGTGACACTTACGTCGTTATACCACCCCCATTGGACAGTGTTGGCGCGAAAGATGGATGCCCTATTCATGTTGTGTAGTATAAGTACTGATAAGTGAGTATGCTTTTAATCACAATTGGATAATTCAAAAACGGTCATCGATCATACTGCGACGATTTCGCGTATGCTACATTTTTTGGTTATTCCATAGAGTAAAAACGTGTAGAGTCGTCCCATAGAATCCTCAGAGACAATCCCCAAAGAATCATAATTAAAAATTATGTCCAAACAATTTGATGCCGACATACAAAATTTTAATTTAATATTTTTGTTTATGAAAAACTAACAAAATATTCAATATTTGAACTTATTGTTCGTTGACTTTAATTTTGATACTTATTTTTATAAAACAGATGATTATAATTATTTTAAGTGATTACACTAATTTCCACCAAAGGTATTACCAACCTAAGCGCGTAGAATTTACATTTTCAAATTGACGACTACAAGCATTAAAAGTTTTCGAAATCTGCAATTCCATTTAACCCAAACTTTCATGACCCACTTCCACGTGTAACATTCGTAGTTTTGATGTGTGTTGATAACTTCTATCGGAGCTCATAGATTATGTCACGAACTCTATCGATTTGTACCGCTGAATAGGAAGTTTGTTTACTGTAAATTTGTTTCCGAAAACTCACCACTTGGTCTCATACTGAATACGTAGAATGATACACAGTTCGTGACGGTTAAAAATTATAACTTATTAAAAAATATATCGTGACTAAACCCAATACAATTAATAAACGTATCTAGAAACCGGTATCGGCGTGCTTTTAGAAGGAGCACAAAATGTCTGTAACCTACTCCCTAAGGGACGCGGCGTGACGATATAATAATTAAACCAGCATTAGTAAATTCGAGTGCATTCGTTACCAAAGTTACGAAATTTGCGATCAGAGTTCAACCATTAAAAGCAAACGAGGTCTTCTATTAATTTAATTAATATTTTGTGATATGATATGCCTTAGACTGCTATAAGAATTGGTTTATATTAGTAGTTTTATTTATTTACCTAGTATAGACTAGTATTTGGCCTCAGTTTCGCCTAATGGAAAGCGGTAATGTGCCATATGGTATAACATGATTATATGTAATAACAATTATAATAAGCTTTAATAAGGGCTTTCTCAAAAATCATCTTTCAACCGAGGTTTAATTTATGTAACTATTATTAATTTCGTTTCATTTTACTGGAGGGCTAGTTAAAAAATTAAGTTTCATTCTGATATTATATTCTCAAAGTACAAAATACGTTTTCTCTTGTTTCAGATCAACGTAGGAGTTTAATACGAAGAAGCCTTATGAAATTGTAGGAGTCGAAATGGAAATCGTAGTCATTTTTTACCAATTATCTAGTAAAATATAATAAATTTCTTGTTACGCAAAGACTAATGTGGTGAAAATTCGGGACTCAAGTGTTTTACTTAGTTATGGAGCAAAAATATCTATCTATATGCATGTGTGGTCACAATGAAATAGGTATCTCACTATTTGATTGTAGTACGTCTTATCTAAGAAAAAGTTGGGAGAACATCTAATTTCTCTAGAAAAGGATTCAATTAAAATACGTTCATTATACATATATTGCAACAGTTACTATGCAAGCAATTGTATTATTTTGGCAATTCGTAAAATATTTTGTTCTTAGAATCTCATCATTAATCCGAGTACGAATGAGAGGTTGAGTTAAAAAATTTATAGGTACGAAAAATGCGCTCTGATCTCGGATACATATAAAAACTTGCTACATAAAGTGTTCAATTCCGCTGCTTATTTTAATGCTTATTTAAGATGGATGTGACTGAATAATAGATAATATAGTTATTAATAGAGGTAAAGAATAGATAGATGTACGTTTTGCTTGCGAATTTTGTGCCTAATGCAAGACGTATTAACGTTTAAATTACTTTAGTAAAGTTGCAAGAGTTCACTTCTATTGTAATGTAACCATCTTCCATTATTCAACAAGAGATGGCGTTGGTTGTATTCTGAATCTAGTATCCCATTACTCTAGATATCTCTGCAGGTTCACACTCTTAGCAAATTGAGATCGTTGGTTGACGAAGTAGAAAAAATAGAATATACTGGAAATGTGGGTTGCTACCTCATTTCAAATGAATTAACAATATGCCCTTTTTATGACACATGTTCTAAATTAATGTTAAAACTGCTCGCTTATTAATTCTACCTCCTACTTCTTTCAAATAGGAATAACTGCCATCTCTTGTCAAACAATGAAAGACAGGCACAGTAAAATAAACTTTGACTATGCCTTGAAGCTTCTTAAGTTTAGGTAAATTAGTTCTTGTAGCATTAATGGCATATGCGCTTTCGTTTTATTTGCAAAAGTTAAGTAACATTCCAATATATGTTGTGTTACTTATTATTATTAAAAATATTATATCAATACAATATCTATTATTATAAAATTAAACTTTTCGCAATAGATTATAAAATGTACTAGTATTAAGGTAAAATAATGAACAAGACAATACATGTATCACGAAAATTTTCTCATATCATTCTGAGTAATAATTTTTATACATACATACATACATATGTAGGTATAGTCTCACGGCTTTGGTTCACCGTAGTATCGCTTCAAATACATCACACACCTCGCTATTCAACCGAATGTTATACTGATATTTTAATGTACGACTTAATGTTTAAAATCATTGAAAATTTCTAAATCGATATGTGAATTGCAAAGGACTGTTTCAAGTCATAACTATTAGAAACCGGCATCCATTTACGAAGAGCGATGAATTTAGAAGAAGCACGGCAGATCTGTAAGGATAAAGATATTTTTCACACCGTGCTCTCTTTCTACCCTGTAAGTGACCCGACGTAATGTTATAATAATAATAATAATTGATTCGATATAATCGAAATGTAAAATTTCAAGATAAAGTCAAATCATTTCAGGTAGAAGTACTTGTATTACTTACAAGTAATGTACTTCTTGCAATTACCATACAATCCCAATAACTCTAAATAAATATGTAGTACCAACGACCTTCAAGAAAGTAATGGTTAAGTTTCATGTTCCGGTCTTGTACCTATATTGAAAGTTGCAGTTTACTTTGTACAGGAGTTAGTACATTGAGATATCGGTAAAACAGATAAAAAATAAACATACCCTATGTGATATATACACAATTTTTAAAACGTAGTTATAGTAGGTAAATGTTTTAAATTGATTGTTATACGGATGTCAACTAAAGTACACGCGGTCTATTCTCAGCATCGGTTACAATAATTTGATCTGATTATGCAGCGGGTATTCTCTTGTCATTGGATAATTACGTCACAGCTACGTAATACTTAGTTACGTGTACATTTTTCTCTTGGTTAACAATCTCCTTGAGTATTACAAAATAAAAACCTTGTAACGGAGATGTCACGAAGTTGAATACAAAATAAGGTTCTCTAAATTCTTTTGTACGTACCTCCTTCTGTACCTACCTTGTTTACCTATCTTCTTTACATCCCTTCTCTACCTACCTTCTGTACCTACATACCTTCTTTACCCCCCCACCTGAACCAAGCTTCTGTACCTCAGTTGATGAAGTAATTTTAAATGTTTTTGTGAATCTTCTATAATTTAGTGAATTTTGATCGATGCTAAGAGCATACCTATATTAATGTTATAACTAATAAATTACACTTAATACAGTGTTGCCATATCGTTTTCTTGTTTCATTAATTCCCATATTCCTATTACAATGTTCATGTAATAAGAGTACCTATGTCCTATATTGTAGGAGACAGAAAATTGTTATTTAAAAAATAGCTTCAAGTTTCGAAGAATCAGAGTAGCATTTGACCGATAAGAAGTTGAAATAATGAAATTATTATTAAAACAAAAGCAACACAACTAAGCAGAACCATGTCCTTAACCCTCAACAGTAGAGCAATACAAATATCTTTAGTATTATTAGCCTCTAATGCGTCCCAGGATTTGAACCCAGGCCCCAAAGAATGGCAGACTGAAATGTCAGCCACCAGATTGACAGTACTGATAGTCTAGTGGCTTAAATTAGACCTCATTTCATTTGAAGAACAATGAGTTTTAATTAAAAATGTCCACAGCAGATCTGGAACACAGTTTCGGACGCTCTGCTTCGCGATGATACGACGAGGACAATGGCCGTCGCTGATTACGAAAACCAAAAAACCTGTAAAGCAACTTCCTTTGCGCGAAATTAGGAGCTTTTTCAATACGTAAAAACAAATTAAAGGTCTTTGTTTTCATTTAAGTAAATACAATAGATCTTTTATATTTCACACCTAAATAAACAGGTTCCAAGACAGGTAATGTTGTTACTACGAATGTATGTATGGTTAATAAAAGAATTATAATAAATGATCCATTCTAAAACAGTATAAACTAATAAATTACTAATTGTGCTTTTTTATCCAAAAAAATGCTTTAATTGACCTTCGTCAGCGTTAAAAAATGGACAAGAACAATGGTATCTTAATTCGGTGGAGAGAAATTTGTCAGCAAAGATAAAATTCATGAGACATTCTTAAATCGAAGGTACTCGTGAGACGTTTTAATTAACAATCGATTTCTTTACCAATTAAGACGGGATCATTTCAGGCGTTCGCTTGAACACCTGAGCTTTTTGACGATGCCGTCATTAAACGGTAGGTACCGTCAACTTGTGCGACGCGGAATTGTGAGTCTGGAATTTATCAGCTGAAATTTAAAGTCCCGTTAACAAATGACAGCGGGCTGGCTAGCTTAGAAATACTAAAAAGTTTTAAACAAAATTGTAGTATTCCGATTACTAATATTTTCTTTACAAAGCCACACGTTTTGCAACCTGATTTGCAACATGATTAAGATTTCTGAGAATACGTGTGCTAATGTTACATTTAAATTAATAGATATATACATTTACATTCTTACCCGTAATTTATAAGAGTGTTCAGTTCTGGACAAGAAGCTTAATCATTCGATGATGATGATTTAAAACTTTGTATTTTATGTAGGTACTCCCGTTGTCAAAGTAAATACAGTTTGTTTAAACACGACTGAAGGGCAAAAATTTACTCAACTACACTATAAACACAATTGATAAATATGAGGACCATAGACTTAACTAGAGTGAGAAGAATAAAAAATTGTATAGATATCCACAAAAAACGTTGAAACTAATAATAAGGGTATCAGAAAGGGTTAAGTTAATTTCTTTATAAAAACTCCTAGAAATAACCTAAAAGCTACTTAGAAAGCCATTAATATCTCTGAAGCAGGAAATCTTAATTAAACCGACATTGATTCCAAGAAGTTTTAAAAAGCTTTCAATAGTCGGTGGGAATTATTCATTTATTGACTAAGTCGACCAAAAACTTAATTTTTTTTAGTAATCCTAAATAATTGAGACTTAGCATAAAAGTGTAATTTTTGATGAAAAAAAATGGAAGAAAATCATCGAGAACGAATTGGTTTTACAATAAATTGGGAAAAACACATTCATTCGTACAATGTATTTGGTCGTTACTGCTTTTGTAACATAGTTGAAATACTCGTATATTAGTGAAACTTACGCTAAGTTTCCATTCTCACAATATATGTCCACTTGGTGTTGTTAGAGAAATTATTCTGTAATTTACTTCCGGCATGGATCGAAAGGAGGCTAATAAAGGTATCTTAATAAATATAGACACGAATGAAAAAAAAACCAGAAGATTGGTTTTATACGGGTATTTGCCATACTTTGATACTTTTTTACCATGTGCTTTCAATTCTACACGTATAATAAAAACCTTACACTATATTTGATCCAACCGTAACAATAGACCTCCATTTTCTTTAATAACTGAGGTCCGAGTTCCCTATACAATTGCAGCAGGAACAATATCATAGTTTCCGTCAGCGCTTGGACCTATCAGAAACAGCGCCAGTAGTCCTTCCAGAACATGTGTCTGTGAAACGCTCATGGCATTTTAAACAACATTAATTCTTGGGAAAAAGTGTACGGTGTCAACTCAGTCCATGCCACAGTAAAGTTGTATAGTTATCGGTTTAATTATAATATTTTCTACATGCAATGTTCCTTATCTTTTAAATTCTGTATCAAAAGCATTATTGAATACTGTCTTGTTTCTGCTTTGTGTATTCGAAGTTTTTTTTGAAAAGGTTAAAACATTTAACAACTAACTCGCCACTATTGTGCCTTTGTGAACGAAGAATAAAAAAAAACCTTATAAAAGATGAGTAATCTAGAAAGGTCCATACCAAATTCGACCTTTCTTAACTGCGTCGAGGAGCACTTTATTTGAGAACTAATGTTTTGTTTTGTTTGAAAAAAGAATGTTTGATCACTTGAATTGTGTACCTTGCTTTGATTTAAGAAAGTACATATACAATGAAATGGGGACTGAGTACCTACTTTAACATAAAAAGGATACTCCAGTCCTCTTACAATAAATTGCGAAAAGAAAAGTTAATCTCTATACTCGATACACAAACCAATACACTTTCTTTAACATCTATTTGAACAGCAATTAACTTTTGTCAAATATTATGGTGAATCTACAATCGTGAGTGCTCTAAAAAATTGAAGCAAGTTATGCTTACAATACCTGATAATACAGCATCACGCATCATGTGGACTCTTGGCAGTCCTCACGAATGCACTTATCTAAACAGCTTTTGAGATCCGAGTCGTGATGGAGAAAAAATACATCTTCCGATCTGCCGGGATACCAGTGTGTCGTAGAGGCAACTTAACCGAGAGCTGACTATCTCCATAACAGACCAGCAGCGTAGGCGGTGTGAAAAGCCCTGCTTTGCAATGCCCAACAAGCATGCACGCTGCACAGCGTAAGGACTATGAGCAGAAACCTCTCAGGGGAGGCCTATGTCCAGCAGTGGATTCAGACAAGCTAATGATAATACAATTTTTGGCGCGCTATATCATAATAAGAAATTCTTTAATCGCATCGCCACAAAACGCGTTCAAAATAAATGGATGCATGATTATATATGTACCTGCTTAACTTATTTGCGTTTTTCGGGATGGCCCGACTAGTTTCGGACCTGTACGAGGGCCTTCCTCATGAGCTCCCGCCGTTTGCAGCGAGGTCGCGGCGGAGACTGAAACATTTAATAGTAAAATAGATGGATGCAATTGGACAGTTTCTCTTATATTGCATATACATATTGCATAGACATAATTCATATACATATATATGTTTATCAATGTTCGGAATCACTAATAATAAGGGGAGCTATCTACCAGTATGCCACGCGCTTGGCTTACAAAAAAATATAGTAGATTGGTACTTGAAGTACAATTTACGATAAATGGAGCGGCTATGCTATGCCTACCTTTTTCAAAAGTTTCATCCATTGATCCAAAAACGAAAAACGCGCCCATAAATCGTAACACAATTTTATTAAAGCTCCACACAAACCTATGTTACAGAACTTCCAGGAAACAATAAATTTCGTTCGCAGAAACTGGCTAAGTTACTTTGAAATGGATAAATATTAACGTAACACCACGCTTGTAATCCTCGAAGGGGTGGGCAGATGAGTGCAGTACACCTCCACGTTTACCAGTTACGTTTAAGTCCGACAATGGAATAGGTGGAAAGCCTATAGTCATACACTGGGCACAAATCCAGACTTCGAGTCACTACTAAAAATTTTTAAATAGAAAAATCCAATAGTATCTACCCGACTCGGAATTTCAACCCGAAATCTTCGGATCGATAGTCGCGCTTGCAACCGCTCGACCAACGAGGCAGTCAATACAAATAAATATTAACAATAAAATAAAACCATTTAAAAATACACCGTATAGGGCTATTATAATTGTAAAGTAAATATATCATATACCATGACTAAAATAATAAAGCGGGCTATTTTAAAACTTTAAGACAAAATATGTTACCCGAACAATCTGTGGAACAGGTAACATACCTACGAGTACCCATGAGACCCAAAAATGTACAGCGATTACATTGTTTCACGCAAAACTAACATTTTTTAACTTTTGCGGTAAAATTAAACTTTAAGTTAGATTTGTAATAAACTACAAATTCTACCAAATTTATTCTCACTGTTTAAATTATTACTCGAATATTATAACTTAAATTTATTCTTACTTCTTTCAAACCAAAATGTCTTACTGTCACTAATTTTACAGGCATATCTACAATATTGGTAACTGTGCCAGTAAGAATTCATAAGTACGGCAATAGCTCTAAGGTGTAAGGGTGTAAATATTAAATTATTAATATTTGAAATGGTCACTGTTTTTATATTATAATATTATATTGTAACTAACAGTGAAATAAAACAAAAATAGAAATTCCTTGCAGAAATAGAGAAATCTAAACGACTTTAAGTACGCAACCATCAGTGCTTACTCGGATAAAGTTACGTGTTAAGCAGATACGCTAAAGCTATTCCAATTTAACTCTCAGCGGTTTCAACACAGGTGTTTATGGATCACGGTAATTTGAAATATCACGGTCTGAAATGATTACCACATTACAGAAAGGCGAGCCGAAGTCATAAATGTGCATTTAATTAGTCAGTCGAGTAAACGCATCTGATGCAACCGATTTTTCCACCGATTAATCCGCTTAATGCAATTTTCACAAATAATTTCCGAATGAGCGCAGATTCAGAATATGCGAATAATATTGGTAAATATCACAGTACAAATTAAATTTTGAAATAATTTTATTGCTAAATTTTAATATATTCGTGTGTTCGAAAGGTGTTCTATATTCAAATCAAACGAATACAGTTTCCATAATGTTGTTACAAAGCCATGTTATCCTATATTGTTTCCTTATTGTTAGCGTCAATGAAATGCGAATGTATTTTAAAGATTTACGATTAAATTCATAATCATTACAAGGTTAACTTCAAAAAATCTTTTACTGTCCTTACATTGTAATCAATACTAAGTTAAATGATAACTATATAAAGCTTTTTTAATATGTGTATCTATTTGAAAGTACTACAGAACTACTTAGAGTGACTTTAGGTTTTGTTCTTATAAGGTTCATGATATACTTTATTGATCGAACGACAAACGAAATTATGAGTGTCATAAGCGCAAACGAAAAAACAACTAACTTAAAGCTTTAGCCTCACTTTGTAAACAAAAAAAGGATTTAATTTCAAATTGAAATAGAAGAACGTTAAAAACTACACGTAGATTCTTTGGTTTAATTTATTTAAATAATCAATATTTTGACCGTGTATTGACAGTTTATTTATAAACAAAAACAGCTAAAAAATAGGCAAACACTTTATTTTCCTACGAAATATTATGTGTAGTAGGTACGTATGTGATTGCATTATTGAACATATTATCTTCTAAATTTTCCCACGAATCTGTGGACTTTATTCACGTCCCAATAGTAATTATATTTCTCTTAAACGAAAGTATTACAAATAGAAATTTTATTTTTCTCAAAGAGGACGCATATGCAAATTGTTTCTGACATATTTTTTGTTGTTGATACAAAATATGTATGTAAACTGAGCAAATAGGGGTTGATGTTTTTCAATATTTGAGGACGACCGCCGGCACAAACTATGCGGGTATAAAATGGCAAAAAAATATTGAAAAATACCTTAAATCCTTACTATTTGTAATATACTCCCGACTGATTTCAAGTCGTCGAAGAAACGATTAACGTCTTACCTTCCAGATACGTCTTTCTCGAGCTACACCTTAACATGGAGGAGGAAATAGCTTCGGTTCATTAGAATATTAACTTTTCACGTAACAGGAAAAATAAATGAAAATAAACACATCATTTAATAAACATAACTATCCTAAAGCGACAGCAGAAATCGCACAGTTAGTAACTTTAGTTAGTAGCCATTAGATATGTGATCTTCGAAGCTGATCACACCCATTACTACCAATGAGGACCGATGTGATCTCCTCTAGTATCCATATGAATTCCTGACATATAAATTATTTCTGAAGCACAAATTATTTTAACAATAGTATGTTAATTACTTCATGACGGAATGGAATACCGACGGTACGTCTCTGAGTGAATTGTACACATTTCCTAAGTAAATTTCCCAGCTGTTTGAAACCACAAATAAAATAGCATTCATTAAGATTCAGTTGTGTCATTAACAACGACGTTAATGTATTTTAAAAGGCATAAATTCGTTTGAGGTGCGTCATTTAATGTACCGAGGTGCAGATCGAAAACAAGATTGATGTCCTCATAGATAAGAGAAGCTTAATTGATTTTTTGATGGCATTTTAACGATTTGCATTTCAACGAGCATTGATAAAATTATTGACTGAGACGCTTGGAACTTTTATATATTACATGAATTAACTTCACTTTTTAAATGACACACTCATACCTACATATAGGGAAGTAAAACTTTAATAGCTTTGTTAAAATCCCACCATTTCAGTTTTTGAACCGCGTATCCTTGATACATTATGAAATTTTATACATAAAATATTATCATTTGCTAGAGCTATGAAAGAAAACGTAACAAAAACTACACCACGGTCCATATTTTCACAAAATTTTATCTAAATCGTTAGAATATATTTTAACACGTTCATGATCCGTATGATAGATCACGATCTAAAGATTTCTTATTCTAAAATAATGATCTAGATAGAAATTAGTCGAGGTTGAAGTTTTTCGATTGACCTAACGCCTAATTAAGTACACTCTAAGGTGGAACGATTCATGTCTCGGTAATCAGGTACTGATGTGAGATATGCCACATCCGGAAAATGTGGGTAAAAGGCTTTTGTATTTTACTATCAATCACTGACTTGCTGATATGTATATGTAAGTAATAACTTAAATACTTAATGATATTAAGCATAATAATAAAAAACAATCAAATAAAAATAATTTTTAATAAACAGTTGCGTTATTTTTTGTAACATTTATGCCGAATATTATATTTTCAATAATCACATCAAGTAATACACATAATTTATTAGTTAGCGAAGAGAGTTAAAAGATATGCATAAAAAACGCGAAGAGTCATGAAAACCTCCTCCCATTTCGGGGCGAGCACTCGAGGCATCACTTTATAGTCGATTTACAATCTGCGTCGTAATATCCAATACTAGCGTTAACAGCCACTTTAATATTATTGAGGACTCCTGCGAGAAATACCATAACTTTTATATTTACCCTGTTTCGTGTATATGATTCTCGTTCAGATCATGAAACCGTCTTGAGGCCACCGTAGGCCAATAAATGTATATAGTCCTGTGTTATGTTCATATTAATGATTATGTTTTCGTGTTATATTTATTTATTTCGCAAAATGAAAGTTCATGATTTTATGTCTCTATATATTCTATTTCTCTACAACATATTGAATATATGAAATGAAAAAAACCTTTGAAAATGCATTTATGGAAATCTAACATGATTTAATTATGTATACCCGAGTGAACTCAAGAAAAAGGCGCCATCAAGAGCTGGCTGTGATCGGCGGGACCTCATAAAGAACCTCACACTCCTACAAACAAACGTGAGTTAAATAATTTATTCGGGTATTCAGACTTTAAGAGATCTCTTTAGATCCCATTGCGCCCAAAAATCTTATCTAAATATTGTAGCAGCGATATTTAAATGAAAAATATGAATAGATAATGAATGATTTGATTTAATATTAAATCAAAGTGGTACATTTAGGTGGCCATAGACATTGTGATTCAAAATTAAACTCAACAATAACGGGTATTTATAATTACTACGTCGTAAGCCCACAATGGGTACGCTTTATCCGGCTTGAAGTAAAGGGTACAGTTGAGTAATTAGTTTTAATAGAGTATTACACACACAGAACTACTTACAAATGCTTTTCCTCGGACATGTGTCTGTAATACTTTCCAGGACAGGACCACGATTATGAATTAAACGCAACGACGGTTAAACGAAGTTAAATAAATATGTAGTTCAAGAGCATCAAATGGCGAACGTTTTAATCAAAGCCGCCAAGGGACAATTGAGTTGGATTTATCACTTAATCAGATGCCTGCGTTGCAATAACACTTACAAATGTTTCAATTAGTTTCAGCTGAACGCTTAGTATTAAAGCTCTTAGCACTACGATTACATAGAAACCCAAAAACCGTGTTTAAAGTTAGCTATATCGTAGTATGTTGCCGAGTCCCATTTATTTTATTGGATATATGAATTCAGAATCTTATTACACTCATATACGCATGGTCACCGACATGAATATTAGTATAGACACCAATTATCTAAATAAAATTATTTAAATACTTGACATAAGCTCAAGATATTCAAGATAAAGGAAATCCGAAAGTGTTCTAAACTTAGTGCCTTTGGGATCGCTCAGACACAGTAATCGGCAAAATATTGGTATATATTTTTTCTTCCAACTATTACACTAGGATTAAACTGTTTCTACTGAAGTATAATCACTACTATGAACTAGCATGCAGGTTCGAAAAATTGATGCAGATGTACTTACGGGTAAGTATCACGTACCTACTGACAACTTAAACAAAATTGGAATAGGTTTAATAAGATAGAATCGTAAAAGAGAATAATATATTGTGTGTTTAAATAATATAGATTGTGCTTATATTCCTGTCCCTGTAGCTCGGGACTAGAATTACGCGCTACGGCATCTACTGCCTGCTGCCAGGATACCGTGTACCTTTTGAAGGTTTCCCCTCGTAAATGCAGTTGTCATGCAACAAATATCCTTATATCGTCTCGGTGTGAGTTACTCCAGCCAAGTAAACAGCTACCATTTATTTTCACATAATATTCAGAAATTAAATTAGAATCTGATAAATAATGACTTTATTTCAAAAAAACGTCAAACAGCATTTTGTATACATTTCGTTACTTTTTGCAATTTAACAATGGTCTAGGCGACGAAGGGAAATAAAATATTTCTTTAAAAAGTTCACTCTCTCAGTGCTATTTGACGGCTTGAATGAAGTTGGTTCATTTTCAGCTCTGAAGTAGTTAAAAATGAGGTTCCGTTCTAACGATGTTTCTGTGTCGTACTACTACAGAAACTACAAGCGAAGTGTAGTTAAAAAGTTGCATTAAAAAGTTTCAGACTAAAATACGCCAGATAGGGTGATATTCATTTGTAAATATGCCTTGGTGCATAATTTCCCAAATTAACCCTTTGTATTGTAATAAGACAAAGAGAGAATGGATAAACTATATAAATATAGATTTACAAAAACATACTTATAAATAATTTTACACCTACATGCAGAACAAATATTGGTATATACATATGATTATATCCCTGGGTCCTCACACACCAGTGTGAGGACGTAAGCGGGATATATGCTAAGATGATAATGATGATGATGACGAGAATATCCCCATACTTACATAAATGTAAGTCACACAAAAAATTTTTCTAATTGTGAATCAGCTCGACAATCACACTAACTCCTAAACTAATTAATGGACCATTACATAACGGTTAGACGTATAGTCCTCATTTAATGATTTATGGCGAATATTAGTAATGTCCAAAACCAGTCTTAAAGCATTGGTTCTGATTTCATTTTTCGATTCCGGTGTTCTTGGGGTCGAATTTCTACCGCACCACTAACTTTATTACGATACATATTTGTGGTGCAGAGATTAAATCTCACTTGTTCAACAGATGAAGGAAAACATTACCAGGAAACCTGCATAGCTAAGTGTTTTCCACACTGGTCTCTAAAGCCTGCCTCATGCCTCAACCTTTGTCAGTATAAGAGGTTTTCCAGACTTTGGTGCAGTAGGTACGTCAAGTTACAATGAACGGAATTTCTCTATAGAATTTCTCTACACAAGGCGTAATGGTAACAGGATTTTTTAGACCATGGAGAATAGTACAACTGAAGAGTCATATTCGTAAAACTAATATACGAGTATGCCTTGCGTCCTCTGTTCACGAATTCAAGAAACATTGCTGTACAGATACTTCTCATGAAGCTTGACTGTTGCCAACAGGTAAGTAAAGAGTGTTTAAACACTAAGTATAATCTTTATACTGAGTCAATCGATCCCAGTATGAAAACTTAAGTTCATTAATGTTGCAGACTACAGAAATATGTCTGACTTTAATATTTTTCGCTTTTAGTAGCAACAAAAGTTAAGCCTGAAGGTGAAACATCCTTCAAACAACTTCAATTTGTTAGCAAGTCTACTTTCAGAACGAATATGTAATGAGATATAAATGCGCATTAAGTAAACATACTCCAGCTTTTTCATGTTATTTTAAATCTATCGACACGTATCGAATGATCGAAGATCCGGCCATTGATTGGACTTCCTATTTACGGGCACCATGCAAGTTTTTTATTCACTCTGTTAATGGGCTTTTACCGGACGCAATCCGTGAATTTCACAAAAAGAAAAAAAAGCTCTTTCAATTCCTCTGACCTTTCTCTAGGTGAAAAATTACTTAATAAAATTGAGCCATTCAGTTTCATTGAAAATTGTGTAACTTTCAACGCAATCAAATTTTGTTTCACTTAGGTCGTAATAGAATCTTACGTTACATTAATTCAATAGGTAGTTCATAAAAGAAACTTTAATGATTTAACCAGTTGCGGATAATTCTATGCGCGTTATATACCTATAATATACCTACACCTGTAACATTAGTCGCTTTCACCTACTTATATCAATAAAGCATTAGATCCAACAAAATATTTTACAATACAAAATATTAATGCCCGGTATATCTTGCTATGCATTCGACGTTTTGATTAACGCCAAATCTAGTGCATTTCCTGGAATCATTATAATTCCATAAAATTTTGATAATTGAAGAAGAGTAGCTTTTCTTTACGAGTAATTATATTAAAATAATAAACAAGCAGAGAGTAGAGAGTTAAGTTCATCAATCACTTGGTAAATGGGAACTAAGTGGCGGAGCGAATTCAAAGATTTTAACAAGTATCTCAAGATTGAAGCGAAATGATCTCGTTTGTGTATGGAACATAAACATAAATAAATTATACCTAAAATTTGAAATATCTGTCAAGGAGTTGACTTAAATAATGTATTTAGGATTAATTGATAAAACAATAAATGTTTAATAACGCTTAATGATATAATATATTAACAACGACAATACGCTCACAATTGTCAGTGAAAACTAACGATTTATAATAGTAATATAATTAATTAATTTGAAAGTTAAAATCTTTATAAAAAATAATAGTGTTTAGTAATAATGCTAAGTTGGTCATATTTAAGTCTTGTATAGGTGTCAGTTAAATCCATATTATTCTTCCACTCCAATATATAAAAACGTAACTTCCTTACAAAAACCATAACGTCTTTACGATCAAATATGTATTTTTTCCTACAATAAATATTTATAAATATTCTTTTTATTCCAAAAGAGGTCCATAATTTAATCCTCTTAATTTTTATCTTAAAGTCTGTTGAGCAAAGTACTCAACGAAGTACTTAAAACAAACTCAATTACGGTCTTATATTAAATGACTCTTCAACAGTTCTTCAACATTTTTGGCATCCATTATCCAGACCTGGGGGTTAAACAAAGCTAAAAATCAATTTCAACCAGTTCCATTTAATCATTGTCAAGGTACTGTAAACATACTCAGCTCTTTGACTATCACGTGACAAGTAGCAAGAATCACGTTGAGTATCTATTACAGATTTTTCAAAGTAATTGTGTCAGTTTGTTTATAGTTAAACAATTATCAAATGAAAAACTGTTTAATAAAAATACTGTTTAATATAGTTTGTATATCTCAATAACCAAGGCCTATCCATTTCTTATAAACATGACCTGGAAAATTGATCGTGTGCCAGCATTTAATTCGTAATTTTCACGTAATTCACCTGACTTTGTTTCTAAGCAAATTACATTCATTGTTTCAAAGATTTTGAGAACAGTCAAAAGATTCGACAGAAAATATCTCGTGACGAGAACGAAAATTCAAACTTAAACAGTAATTATTTATTCAATATAAAGTTATCGTAACTTGGGACTTAGCTAGAATACTGTTAATTTTAATACAGACATTATTCTTTTCACAACTGTTGTCCTCAGACTAAGCAATTTAGCTTATTACAGGAGAAACAAAAACTAGAAATGTAAAATACGAAAGGTTAACGAAAAGTGAATACACATTAGGCTAGAATACCATTATTAACTATGTACTTACAGAATTTTGGAAACGTAAACTTTGCTCAAACAACACTTATTTTTAACTGACCCACAACGTAGATAACTATCTAAATCAATTGAATATTACACAATTATAACTAAGCATACATAATTATCAACCTCGAACTAAAAATACCACTAATATAGCCGTGCCATTCTCAATAAAATAATACCAGCGCTCTTTATGCAAATTACTCTTATGCTTCGCCTTTGTCCACGTTCCTAGAGGGTGTACTTTTTATTCGTTGACAGCGCCACCTGCATTTAACAGGCGGAACGTGGCCGGAATAATATTTAAACTACCGACATTTTTCACAAAAATTGGCAGCGAACCGCATACTCGGATACCGCAATTAGTAAAATATATATCCCTTGCATATAAGAACTCTATCCCTTATTAAAAATTTGCTTATAATAGCCTATGACTGTTTAACAACTTTAGATCAAAGGTACTCAAAGCTGGACAGTATCGGTACCTACTATCCTGACATTTTTGATTAATGTATAAAGCCGCTATACATACATATTATTAGGACGAGTATTAACATTAACACTCTTTGTTGCCAAGCGTTAAAGATAACACATCTCGAATTTTCCATTTAAGTAAACACGAAACTATATTCATTAAATTGAATATTTATTGCAAGCTAAATGTTAACGGTTTCGTAACTGTAAAAGAAAACTTGCAATAAAAACCGACTAATGAATACCTCTTGCAATTAAAAGGTTCAGTCGACTGGGAAAAGATAGGACTTGCGCCACGTTCCACCGAACAACTTCCGACCAACTGACGAAAGCTTGTAAATCTGCAGCTAGTGGCTAAATGTTTTTAGCGCATTTTTATTTATTTCTTTTATATATGCAAAAAGGTCGTGTCAATATGCAATGAGCCGTATACGTATTAATTTATAATTGAACGTTTTAAATTATACTTTTTGACACTATATATATTTATATGTACACACTTTATATGTACTTTTTTATTTACTTATCTATCTTTTTTTAATATTCTGTAATTTACACTGTACCTACCTACATATTAGAATTTATTTTGTTGCATGTAGTATAACTAAATGGCTAATATATTATGAAGTGTGGTGTATACATATTATTGTGGTTATAATATCACAATAACATCGCTTTTCTGTTAGTACGAACTTTGTATATGAGCATTGAATAAGAATTATAGACGCAGAATGAACCTAGAACAACGGAAGCAAAATATCGTTTTTGGAATGATCAATGTCTTACTTAGAGAAAATCCCCTCAGAGTGGTATTCAAGCTCTCTAGAATTGAAAGAATTTCCTAGATATAACGATCGTAGTCTTATATAACTGTCCGCAAAGATGAAGTTCAGTGGCACGATTATATAAATCAGTAGGAACTGACTTCAGTAAGTTAGTATTTGCGGTGTGATTGCATTTTCAGGTTCCAGTATTTACTTACACTGTGTCACAGACGAGCTTCCATTTGAAAGAAAATAGATAAATATTTTTGTCAAACAGATTAAAAATGGGATACTGTCATGAAGCAAACTTGCGATGTCAATTGTTTATTTACATCTCTACAAGACCGCGGACATGTTTATGTGACGAATATGAAATATATTAAGGTGAAGTTACTCTATAATCCACAAGTACGATGTATTATAATGTACAATTATTTCATTCTCCATGCAATATGTAGAAACGATACATACATGTAGAGTATACACCACCACAGTTACCACTAACAACACGTTTCAAGAATATAAAGTCTACACAAATTAGTTGCCCCCCTCTCCCCCCCCTATACAAAAGTAAACCAGAACACATGAAATGGCTGCTTAGCAATAGAGGTTGACTTTGCTAGGGCTTGTTCAGTTGAAACTTGGACAGTGATTTCAATTATTCGCAATTAAATTAAAATTCATGGCTTAATTAACGCCCACTGATGTTGTATACGGGTATGGTCAGTTTTAATATTTAATCGCAAAGAAAGGTCTGCGAAGTAAATAGATATGTACTCTATATATTATAAGTATTGACAACAACGGTAGGTAATTAAGTTACTACGAGTTTTATATACTATGCTGCTATGTAATTTATACTGTCATCACTCCTACTTGTTTGAAATCCTCTTTTAGTTTATTGCTGATAATCATCTAAAACGGAACTTATATAATACAATACTTTTATCATTCTCAGCGTTTATCTATTTCTAAAACAATTTTTATGGACTCTCAAATCATAAATACACGATAATTTAATAATGAATCCAACTGTTAATCTCCTTAATTTTTTAAAAAATTTGCAACCTTTTAATGATTTATATTCACAAGTTACACTTAGGGGTCTTTGTACCTCGCTCGAAGTTGAAACTCACGAATAGGCCAACGCGACCACTGTTTTACAGTCATCCGCCCATACGCAACGT
The DNA here is from genome assembly GCA_018244795.1 of Parelbella ahira ahira. NCBI lineage: Eukaryota > Metazoa > Arthropoda > Insecta > Lepidoptera > Hesperiidae > Parelbella > Parelbella ahira. The sequence goes on along the minus strand of DWME01000107.1, from coordinate 25,313 downwards.
TGGCAATAGGAAACAGCAATAGGCAAGCGTATTATTTAAAACAATTATGTTTTTACTTTGTCACCGAAGAGTACGTCACCTTTGTAGTATAAGGCATCTTTTCAGGGATTTCTATTCACTAGGTACAGTAACCGGTGATTAGCGTCGGGCGCATTGCCAAACGCCCAAAGCTGAAACTCGCGAATAAGCCAACGCGACCAATGGTTTACAGGCACCGCTCATATTTGTTCGACCACAGCAGGGAATGGGCATATGCGACCATAATATTTTGATTTGCTGTTAAATTAGCTTTTTAATATTGTCACTGACAGCCTGTTGTTTTTATGTGTCATTATTATTTTTATATTATTATACTAAAATGATTTTTGTCTTCAATTGCGGTCCCAATGAAAACCGAATTAGCTTATTTTTATTTTGAAATAATAATTTTTATTATATCTATAATTAAAATAATAAGTTTTGCAGTTCAAAAATAATATCTATGTGTACACAAAATCTTTTACGGTAGCATTAAATTCTTACAAAAAAAAATTATTTTATTAGTTTTATTACTTTACCAACCAATGTAAACCCTTACGAATAATTAAAAAATGGGTTAATATGTAAAATTTTTTTAATATTCAGGTATTTTGAAATAGTCGAAGTCTCTTGGTAGAATATTCTTTTCATTTTGTAGAAAACTTTACAGTCTTACTTAAGATAGATGATATCGTCATTGTTATTGGCGCAATAAGGGGTGTAGCCTACGCGTACCTATACGATCGTATAATTAACAACTGTAATCAACAATGTTATGACTCAAGTCATAATACGAGAACGTATTTAATGGTACAAATAGGAATAATTAAATTATTTTTGCTTTTCCTTTTTCACTTCGAAATAACTGAAATGAAAAGAAAATTATTATGCTCTCATAATGCGTTCGTTCACGTTGATAATGGTTTTATGGTCAAAAAATATTTCCAAAATATTGTTAATGGCGTTATATATGTATGTATGTGTGCTATATAATTGAAATAATTAATGTAATTTAATTGCCTTATGCCTCTTGACTACAATTATTTTATACCTACCGCAAATATTCAAATCAAATTTGATAGCAAAGTATTCAGTTTAGATCTTTTGTTCGAGTGATTTATCTTACAGTTCGATGTTAAAGAAACCATTAAAAATATACTCCCGCAATATCGGTCGCCAATGAAATCGGCAAAACTTTGTTATAATTAATGAACAATAGATTTTCATAAGAAAATACGGCATCGATAAAATGTTTCTAAATATCCTAAATACAAATAAATAATTATAAATTATACAAATAAATACAATTTTCTAAATACCTTAGAAAGTAACATTACGACATAAAACATAGTTTCTTGTATGTTAAATTCAATATAGTGTAACAGTATGATAGTGTGTATCCTCTTGAGAAAAAATAATTTATCGGCATTCAGTGAACATCATATAATATAAATGTATGTTTTTTACCCAACATTTTCCGCCCACAAAGGTATTCCAAAAATAGCACCATATCATAACCTCTTTGTCATAAAAACAGAAAAAATGCCGTCAACATTCCATCCAAATGGCTTTCGTTCTATTTCAGTACATTGCTCACATGGGCTCACCACCTGTTCCATGGGACGTAAACGTAATAGGTGAAACGTGGGAGTGTACTACACTCCTTTGCGTACCTCTTCGGGAATTACAGGCGTGATGCTACAGTACATTGCCCTTCTTTCACTAATCCCAATTGCGATATTACGATTTAGGATAATCCTGAATATTTAGTCAGCGAGCTCAACAATTTATTATCCTTATGGTATATAATTTTCCCTCAAGAAAATGAGCCAAACGTTTGAAGATAACAGACGTCGCACATTAACCGCGATAAATTATATTCTTTATTTAGAAAAGAAACCTTTTATTCAAATAAAAATAATATGTTTTCAAAGGCTGTGTTTATACAAGCGTTTTATATAAAGCGGTTGAGGTCAATAGACGCTGAAGCAACTATTAAGGAATATAGGTACGTATTTCTTGTATTTTAGCAAAAAAAGCTATTTACATCGTCGTGATTGTAATATGCTTAATAATTATATATTGCTTTTTTAGAATCCGCAATGAAATAAGGATTTTCTATTTATATTTGTATTCGGTGAATAATTTTTATGATTTGAATAGTTCACGTGGTTTTTTCGGGATGGCCCGACTAGCTTCGGACCTGTACTAGGTTCTTCCTCATGAGCTCCCGCCGTTTGCAGCGAGGTCGCGACAGAGACTCAGAGTTTTCAGAGTCTTAGAGACACAGAGTCTCCGCCGGGACCGTACGTGAGTTAAGCTGGTACATATATAATCATGTGTATCTCACTCACGAAACATTTAATAGTAAAAAAGATTTGAATAGCCTTAAGCTGTCACACACATATGTATATTTAAACACAGTAAAACATAAAGCATCCCGACACGCTTAATCGACAAAGCATCGCTTCTATTTATGAGTTCGGCTTATGAATTATCGACTTTACCACGTGTAACGTTAATACAGTGTTTATATAAAAGAAACATAAAGAACGTAATGCGTAATTGTAATTTATAGAACAAAATAGATGTTTTAACCTATTCTGGTCCAAGCAGACATTCATATGGAAACATACATCATATATTCAGAGTTCTCGATACAGATATATGTTTTACTAAGTGAAATTGAGTAAGGAAATCGTAATTCACGTTTAATGAACTCCTCAAAATGTATTAATTAAGTCCAAAAGAGAACTGATAAAGATGGTTATTATATAGCACTTTACAGCAAAGGGAGATTAATAACTGAAGCTGAGCTCTACAAAGGAATAAAACCGGGAATCCTGCAACGTTGTATCACAGCCTTTTATTGTCGACATACCGACGTCTAGCCCCATTGTCATTACGCCTACCTTTGTCGTGAATGGTTATAAAAAATAGAAAATAAATTTGTGCTTTTAATAAAGATAAAACGGTTAAATTTCACCGATTTTTAACTCCATCAAAACGGTTTAATGCGGAGAAACATTCACACTGATGTTTAATTTATCATCAACATCTGTTTCCGGTCTCACAATATTGAAGTCGAATTCAATATTGTAAAAATAAAAATAGAACATTCTGTCCAGGGCGCGTAGCTTCAATTAAAAGTACAGTACTTTTCTCTGTCCGTGATTCTCAGCACTTGTACTGTGTAGGACTTCTAAAGATATTTTGAATACAAATTCACTATACTAATTTATAAATCTGTGTTTAAAATCATAAATATTAAGTTAATATTTGTCTGGTTGACATGTCAAGTATTGAAAAAAAGTAAGCACCGATGCCACAAACACGACCAATATGTACTCGTATGTATGTTTTTATAGCAACAGTCTAACAATATGACATAAAATGATTTAATGAATGAGTGAATTGAATGAATTAATTAAGATTGAATGAATATATGTATACGAAGGAATTTAATAATCGTAGTCAATTCAACATAAAATATAACACTTAGCGATAGATAGCGTAATGTTTTGAAATTCAGACTCTCACTTCGGGGATCCTGGATACAAATCAATAGCGCACACCTCTTTAAAAAATTGTATCTCTTAATATTAAATATCACTTGGTATAAGGGCGAGGGAAAAGATGGTGAGAAAATCTGCACCGACTAAAACATAACCTATTTGACTTAAAATAGATATACCTGTTAATTAACATTGCAAGCAATCGCCAGAATCGGTTTTTAAAGTAAAACCTGACTGCCTATTTGGTCTAGTAGTAACAAGCGCGAGTGTTAAACAAGAGCTCCTAGGTTTCATCCCCAAGTCAAGCGAAGCAATAATGTTTTCAATGTTAATTAACTTTTTACTTGAAATTCCCAATAGTAGCACGGGGTTTGGATTTGTGATCGGTGTATGGTAATAGGACCATCCCATATTATATGGAACGCACAACATGACTAATGAAAATCGGGATAATTAGATTTATTTACTTACCCCTCTAGGGAAATATAGACGTGATGTTATGTTAATGTTTAATTATATTGAATTTCGTACTAGTCACTTAGGGCAGCCCATTTGGTTTGCAAATCACACACATGTAGATCTGATAGGGATTTCGTTCTATAAAATTCTGTAAAGGAAAATGTATGTTGTAAAATCTGTTTCCTAAGCATCCTATGTGCATCTTAAAGTATAAAAATTTTCCACCCGTCAGACTCACAGAGATTTTCAATAACTTATTTGAGGAACTTCCAAAACTCCAAAAAGTTGTAGCGACAAGCCACACCGGTATCGGCTAAAAACGATCGGTCAAAATTTCTTGACTTCATCGTACGAAATAAATGAGATGGTGCAGTATAATAAGGAATAAACAAGATTAAATTCATTGAATGTTAATAAAAATACGTCAGTACATTATGTTCTAAATACAAACATTAAGATTAACAATAAATGACATTTTAAGATCAAGCTTACTACGATAGTTTTATGCATAAATGCATAAAAATATATCACCGCCTTAATAGCTTTCAAAAACCCCTAAAAATTTCTCCGTAATAGAAAGTCTTATTTATTATCTTCGTCCCATAAACACAATACAGAAGAACGCAATTGAAAAAAGTATGTACATACTTCCAAGAGGTTCTCAGTCAGATCTTTCTTTGCGTCCACTCATCAGCCATTCACACAAGTCGACGAAGCCTTAGAGAGTCAAGTTGGCGGATAGCCATCTTAAGAGGCAAATAAGAGCCCACAAAAGAACTCTACCAGATATAGAGAATACAACTCGACGTTTATTTAGAATACTGCTTATGTTTGTCGATAGCAGTTATTTCAATTATAATATAAAACTTAGTTTAATTTTTTTTACATTAAAGAAAATTTAGTAAAAAAGTTAGTCGGTAAAAAGACTTCGTCCTTACAATATAAAGCAGTACTTAAGAAGTTGAAACTATAGCCTCTATACATTTCATAACTGTAGTCATTTCATAAATAAGTATGTACATCAATTTCTCTATTTTCTATATTTAAAGCATTAAAACGTAGGTACTGTCATTATTACTATTTTTCCGTGAATGAAAAACACCTCATCCATACAATATTACTCTACCTTAGTGTAGATTTGAACGTCAACCGTCAAACCATAGAAACTAAGTAACATCCGCTTTGATTGTTCAGAAAAGTTCCGACGGCTGTTAGCTAAAGATATCAACAGCTCACAATGCTCGTCAAAACACGGAAATGTTCGAGAAACTTTGACACCAGCGGTCACTCCGGAGCCATATCGTTTGCTATACGTCATCGGACCACAAGTTAGGGTACTTCTGTTGTCGCTCATTTATTACCATATGCGATGTGCTATTTATGAATTGAATAAATTGAATAAACGTAACTTAATAAAATTATTAACCAAAGCTGACTTTACTTAGAATTTGTCATTAATATTATGCACACTAATACATTTCTATTCGTCCTATTTTTGATCTCAAATGACTATTAAAGGATACTTTTATTAACGTTCAAAAATAATTTCTTGAACTAATTTATCCAATAATAATGAAGAAGAAGCAAATAAAGTCTATAAAAATAGACATTTTTATTACTCGGTGCTCTCTGCCTACCCTGTAAGGGACCTGACTAACCTGTATAATCATAAAATAATAATAATATGGTGAAGACATCGTAAACGTCATATGTCTATTGCATGTAAGGAAGTTAGTACTTTATACGGGCCATTTTGGATCGCAGCCAACGTCACCTGCAACTAATTTGTAGACAATATAGGCAGTTAACATGCAAACTTTGGGACGCCTGCAAAACGGCTATTAACAAATACATATAAACTCATAATTATTTTCGTTCAGCAATCACAGTTCAGTTATAAACGAAGTGTGAAATAAACGAAAAACATGTAAAATGTTAATCATATAGGTATGACTTAATTTAGAATTTGTTATAAATAATGTGTAAATATATTTTATAAGTACATTTATATTTTACAATACAATACAATACAATAACACTCAAATGATGATGAATTTGAAATGAAAATGAAAATCTTTAAGACAGTAAAGAAAACATCGTATCGCAATATGCGCGTTTTACAGTTGTTTATAACGTTCTCCAAAACCTGTGAAGTCTGTTGACCCACATGTGGCCAGCGTAGTAGATTTTGGCCTTAACCCTCTTCATTTAAAAGTGAAGCACGTGTCCAAAAGTGACACGATGAAGATTTTTAGGTTTTGAACCTAGTACCATTGGAGACGAATACTGAATTCTAAACCTCTATGCTATGACTGTTTGTTGAAGTGAAATATCTTTGCTGAGGAGAGTGTACAAACTTTCAAGCGTTACGAGAATTTAAGTTTACGCAAGGAGTAGCGCAAAAACGTCATAAGCGCCGTGCAGGTCGCGTGGCATACGCGTTTGTATGCATTGACAACGAGTGACTAAAAATCGCTTTTGAATAATTCGTTTTTTATGTTATGTGATGACATGTATACAATACATTTTGCACTAGGCAAGTAATCCCTACGTCGCCGTAATACATTTCAAGGTACTGACTAGTTAAATTAAATATAATTTAATTAAAATGACGACCAAAGTAAAAGCTGTTGCTAATACCTCCTAAATAAGACTTGAGTCGGTTATTATTGAGCAAACATTAAATAATGGTCACTCATGTCGCACCTCGTATTACAGCACTCGTCTAGCTATTGATCCAAGCAAAGAATCACCATCGTGGTCCTAGGGGTCTGAGGTAAATTTGTTTCCTTACATTAATTAAATCTTATTTCATGATATAACAATAATAAATTTCATAGAAATATGGTAATAGAAATCTCTCCATCTACATAATATAATCACCAAGACGTTTCACTACTTACGCGCGTGGGTTTGACAAACGATTTTTTTTCGTTGCATTTATATTATTTCTTATCGGAATAATCAACATAGTTTACTGCACGGAAACATGATGACATTTAAAACAAATAATTGTAGGTTGTTCTAGTTACTAATAACTACTACTAGGTACTACTGCTAAAATACAATTTAAATTATTCTTAAGAACAATAAATGTAGAAGTTTATGTTAGAACATACTGTCAGAGTATAAGGTGGATTTTCGTTGCAATATCACGCAAATATTTACTTTACGCACCTTTAGCACGACGGAAGAGGGTTGTGAATGTAAACACGAAACATTTATTCCGACTAATGACTCCATACACACGCATAAACATTAAACCCACGTGTCGCATGCTACTTTGTTTTATTACGCCATAACATAATGAGTTTAACAAATACGTACAAAATTATATGTGAAACACACGTAGTTTCTGACAGAGAAATTTACTAAGCATTTTCTGGGATAACAAATGAATATCTCACCCCATTTATTATCCATCTAATATGAGAAATAACCAGATCGAAAATAAACGCAGCGGAAATGAGACGTAGAAGATAAAATATAAATTTAATAGCCAATAACAGATATGATTTTAACTAAGTTTTACCGTGAACATTCTCTGGATGTTGTAAATAAAATAATAGAGGCAATTTGTATTCCTTAACTAAACTGTTACTAAAACAGGTTTCTAGTTTCAAAAGTAATGAACACGTTACAGTTTTAAACAACATGGACGTTCGTTTTGAGTTTTTACTGAGATTTTCTGGAATATTCTTCTCTCGACGCTTCTCCATTAAAGGTATAAACCCGGTTCGAAGTGGCAGTTTAAACACTTTTTCTCATTAAAAGCGTAAAAAGCGACATTGTGCTCGCCTTGCACCAGATCAGCGTTCTTTCGTGTTCCGACTACAATTTGTCTCTGTCTCTCTGACAGAGAGCTATTGTTCCACGGCCCTTGTCCACCACAATATTGGTTCATTCGCTCAAACAACCACCGTCGCCCAAGTAATATTAATAGGCTAAAAACAATTGCTCTTCCACTGTCAATTATGGACTACGGTCTATGAATACATTGTTTACACTAGTAATAATGCTCCAACTTATGTCTTACATCGGGGGTTCTATGAAAAATACTTCTAATTTTCATTAAGCGTTACATATTACTCTTTACATAACTCAACTAAAGTGCCATTATTTATTAAATATTTACGTACTTAATCGATGTTACTTGAAATATTGAGTCGATTTGAAAAATGTGTTTATAAATTCCTAATATAACTCTGTACAACCGTAATAAATTTGTGAATGTGGATGTAATTACAAAAAATTTAAACGAAATTAAAGCATAAATGTCAATATAACTGTACACTGACAGGAAATAAACTGTACAAAGTAATAATTAAGTAAAACATAATTTCCCATAATTTAAAAAGGGTAAAAGATCCTTTTAAATTATAAATTAAATTCCATGCCGTTTTCCTATTGTCGTTGGACAATACAAGCGAGTTGCCTGTAAAGTATTGTCCGCGAGAACATTGCTCGCGTTTCTCTGTTTGGGAATTCAGTTTCAGGCAATTTGGCATCGCGCCCGGCCGCAAATCATTGCTCTTGCAGTGCTGTACAACGGGAATTCAATGGTGTCGAAGGTATAAAAAGATTTTTAACAGGATTTACAACTCTTCTTTCCGACCACTACTTAATATTATCACCATTACAGGCTGCCCGTGAATAGTAGGTTTCTTAATACTTTTATACAAACAAATTGGAACCTCGCTTCTCATAGTTTGTGATTCAAATGTAAAGAATCTTTCGTAATTGAATCTGTACTTTATAGAAGGGAATGCATGTGTTGCTATTAGTTCACGCTCTACAGGTGAGTGTGTTGAATTAATATGTTAGGTCATATGTATCTTAGGTTTCTTATTTGAATAATAGATATGTGTCGAGGAAATTAAGTATTCAATGTCCACACGACTTCATGATATCTCTTTTTCAAGATTCGTCAAATTACGAACTTATCGCATATTTCAAAAGGAAAGTACCTATTACACTGTCGCTTACGTGCACGGATATTAAAACCTTATAGTGATCCGTTAAACGTTAAATAAAACAATTATTGCTATGCGCGTGATCACTTCAACCACTTCTGCTCGTAAAAGCTGACATAAAACTAACGACTTCAATAGTTCGGTTCTGTTAACTGTGAACCGTAATAACAATAGCCGTTACCCATCAAGTATGATTTTTATTTTGTCAAATTGTTTCAATATAATTGAATTCTTGCTTTACTTTGAATACTAGCTGAATGCACCAATCGATTTTAGATCGAGATAGAAGCGATTGAAAATGATCAAAGTTTAATTGGTTGTGGGTTTACCTCACAGTCCACTTTGCGGCAGTTACATGTACCATGTCTTCACTCGCTGGCTCATAGTTTTGAGTGTTCTAATTAAAACTTTTCAACAGCAGTACATGGTTATATTGTAATAAATTGCAACAATATTGTGTATTCAAAATATCTATGTGTAGGTACTAATTGTTACAATCGCACGTCGTTCAGCATAGTGATTAAAAATGGGAAAATTGACTTTTTGTGTAAAAATTATTTCTTTAATTTCATAGCCTTTATACAATTATTCATTGTGAAACATATTTTAATTAAAAATAATAACCTGTCCTGACCATAAACAAAATTTTTTATATACAAAATTTTGTATTTTTTTTATGTAACTTCAGTCCTGTAGTCCCTGAAGGGGTAGGCGGAGAAGTGTAGTACACCTCCACGTTTTACCAGTTACGTTTACATCTCATAGTATATAGGTGATGAGAGTTTATTTAGATTTTTTTTAAATTACAAAAGTATTTTGCGTCGCTCCTCACATACAAAAATACCTTACACATCAAATGTAAGCAAAATGGATAATATACTTCTTAAAGTTCTATCCTATTTAAAGGATTATTTGGATGCAACTTGAACACTAGTAACTACAGTATTAAAACAATTAAAATTCAAATATGCTGTTTATAACTACTTAGCGTTTAATCTATTTTACTCTAAATATTCAGTACTCATTTATAAGCAATAAAATCGCAAGTCGAAAAATATATAAAACAATATTGTTTATTAAATGCGAACTGTATAATATTTGGCGGATATCAAAACTTGGGTTTAACAGCCAACAGTAACCTAATTACAGAGAGTTTCATACAATCTCCTCCGCGCGAACCCACCGATGGTCCGAGAGAAGGCTCATTTGTTATTCCAAATTCGAATTACTGTCAACAGTAATTTGACATAACATAATACTTCCCCGTACGTGATGACTATTACAAATACATATATACTAATTTTTTTATGCACAAAAAGTGAAATTTAAAAAATAACTTATTCCAGGTAATATTGAAGTGAAGAGCAGAAAACGGAAATTTTCCGAATAGACCCGAGAATGCAGATGACATGTGATTTCATTTTAGCAACATTTTTATCAAATTGAGTAAAAAAAATTTTAAAAAAATATCCTAACCGACAAATATTCACCAACAATAATTATAATTCATTGAATACAAAAGGGCAATTGCATAACAAGATCATACAGCCTCTATTATAATTTAACGCCTGAAATTTGCGGATAATGAATTTACCTCTTTATATAACGTCACGTTCGACAATCTAATTACTGTCGTTAATCTAACGTTATTAATAACGCGTCAATACGTTAGCGTTTTAAATGGTTACAAAGTTTGACGTTAACATATTGTTACCACAAATTCGATTTTAAATCTTTTACTATAACGTGCAGATTTCAATAGTATTTTTAAACAATGTTGAGGAATTTCATTGCCATTAGCACTATTTCATCTCACCAATATTTTTATTCACATAATTATGACAAGAAAAATGAAATAAAAATGTAAGGTAATTATGCGGTATTGTAATTTTTCCAGTACGAAAATTCCAGTAGATTTACGACAAAAGCTATTTCAAGTGGAAATTCGTTGATATAACGCTTTATCTAACACTGCACTCGCCTACCTCCGGTGCAGACGAGCTCTCTGGAATCCTTGCGATTTTTGCATTTGGAATTATGTGAATTTTATGATAGACGGCATTATGTTTGTATAAAAATATTATATTGATAAAACTATTAACCTTAGGCGTTATGGCTTATGACATACCAATGACCAACCATATATTGAAAGGTAACACATAAAATTATGCATGTGTATTATGTGCAGGGTTAATATTTCTCTCAATAATATCCAAAACAGAAATCCCTTTCGGATTATTATTTACAGAAATAAATATAACGTACAACCAAAACATTGAATAATTTTCACTGAAATGGAACATAAAATGTCTCACTAAAACGTCACTGTGCTCAAGTTACTTTAATAGTTAGGTACATTTATTAAGCGCGACACGTTCAAAGTAAAACTAATGTGATGTACATCATGTTACATACATGTAAGTAGATGTATCTTTGTACTACAACTGAAGGCTAAGTAATGTGAAAACTGAAACAAGTCCTAGTTATATTCCGCTGAGATTACGTACATTCCCTTTTACGCGCGCATTACGTTTGACATTCACGATTTATGTAACAAATTCTCGCCTCCTCCCACGACTGCTGTCGTTCAATATATTTATTTATAGATTGCCGTGGGCACATAAATCTTCGTCTATCTGTCCAAGTATAGAAATAAATGTTTTTACCAATCAAATATAGGCATTACGAACTGATAGCGCCGTCCTTGCATTACAAGGGGCTTGCTTTGCTTTGAAGTACAAGGTACTACGATAATGATCAATATTGCTGAGTGGCCCAAAGCTTTATTATCAATATATGTATTACACACTTACAAACTTTATGCTTGGATTATTTATTAATAACATAACGTCAAACTAGATCCCATACGGGGTAGGCAGGTGACACCGTGTAACAAATATCTGTACCATTACGATATACAAGACAACGTATTACTCATATTCTACATTCATCACTTCGTTTATACACAATTCACATATATTTGCTATGTATACTCAACAAAATGAAACAACTCTCAGTAATTTTAAGCGAAACTGCTGATGTACCTACCACTGCTATCTGATTCTACTTAAATTAAAACAATATACCAGTGGAATTTTCAAGAACACAGCGCGCACTCATTAGGTGTCTTGTTAGTTATTGATTCCATTGTATCGTCGTTCCGGTAGAGTGGAGGAAATGGAACTTGTGAAAGATTTTCCACTACGTACGTGCCGAGTGGAATCACTCGAGTGTACCTTTTGACATTTTGACCTTCACTTCAGTTAGAATTGTACATTGAGTATCCAATACTTTATCGACACTTATGTTCCATGTAAGTGTTACTAAAAATTTGCGTTCATAATGCTTTCTAAGGCGTGTGAAGTCTGCCAATTGGGACTGCGTTGGCGTGACAGACTGTGAACTTAACTCTCATTGTGAGGAAAATTGTGTCTAACGGTAAGACGATACATGTCTGAAGATAATAAAGTAATGAGGATTATTAAAACGTTAGAAAAACAATGCTTTATTAATATGGCAGAAATATAAAAAATACTTGTTTCTCTATTCTTTCACAGTAGGTTTGTCATAGAGGATTGAGAGTAACAAATTAGGGGGATTTATAAACGAGACTAATTGTTGATACTGAAGGCGGTCTTTTTACTAAGAAGGCAGTTTCCTCCAATAAAGCTTCGCAACCGATATCATTTACCCTCTCTTGTGATCTTGCGCCATAAATGTGTATTAGCACCAACGCACGTCCTGATACAATCACATACATATGTAAAAAAATAAACCGATGTGACTCTCAGAGAAATACGATAATAATAATATAAGATTTATTTCAACATTTCCATTATGTTTACCGAAGTTATATATAGCTTATCCTCTTCGCAGTTATGTGTTCCTTCTAAAAACCAACTTTCATTTAGATCTGTCGAGCGGTTCTTGATTTGATAAAATGACTAACAGACGTACAGAACTTTAAAAAATGATAGAATTTGGTTGAAAGAATTGTAAAATGAATACCTGTTCATTAAACTATTTAACATTAACCTTAAAAGAACAGAAAGAACGTACATATTTGTACAATAGAAATAGGTATAAAGAACAGAAATAATTCTAGTTTCTTTTTCCAAGTTATAAAGTGAACAATGAAAACATATTAAACAAAATTGCAAAAGTTCCTTAACAATGAAACGTATAAAAACACATTGTGTCTTATCTGTTTCGTAAAATACTTGACTGCAAGAGTGACAGCGTCAAGTTGACGAGGGTTGCGCGCGGATCCTCTGCCAGTATTCTCTCAATAAAGGTAGCTCATACAAAAAGCAAAACTAACGACTTGCTGATTATATATGTATGTATCACCTTAACTCACATACATAGGTCTGTCGGCATGACCCGAATAGTTTCACACCTATACGAGATCCTTCTGCATGAGTTCGAGCCCATTACAGCGGAGTCGCAGTGAAACAACCCAGACCCTGAAATTACGGTAATTAGCCGGTACAAATATAATCATGTGTATAAATGCACACAAAACGTTTAACGACATGTTGTCAAAAAGATAGTGGGGTATTTATTAGCTGCAACCTTTGGCCTCACACTATAAGAATTACCAACGCTTTTTAAGCACCTTTGACGACAAAATATAACGCATACACCCTTGTACTGATTGTTTTTGCCCGCAGAGGTGTAGATTATTCTTTTGTATATTTTATTTTGAATTATTATTTAAAATTCAGATGTAATAAAATAAAAATTTCTTATTTAACGTTTAAGGAAACAAGCGATTGAGAATAACTTATAAGAAAACTAACATTTCCTAGACAAACATTTCCTCCAATTTCCTGTCTCCTCCGAGAATTTCAAGGGGAATACCCTCAAACGGGTAAGTAAAGATGTAGCTTCTTTTACCGTAACCACGGTGGCTTAGGTATAATATAAAAGGAAAAACAATTCGATATTTAATTGGTGATTGCAGCAAAATAACTATAAAAAAAATATAACGGGTTTAGTATTGGTTGTTGTGTCTGTCAAACAAAAAGAAACCGATGTTAATTGACCACCACAGAACATTTATGCTCTCTATATAACAAGAACAAATTAAAGAATAATAGTAATATATTGGACCATTCACCACCCGAGCCACCTGATCCAAAAACGTGGCTAGAAAGGAGAATTTGTCAAGGTAAACAGAGGCTAATAAACTAAATAGATAACAATATACATGCATGTAGAAATTTTTGCAACGATATTTATAAGAATTTCATGTGTTGAACAGAATCGAATCCATAACTCGCAGCAATCGCATTCATTAACTTCTGCACCTACGGACCTATCTGAATAATCAAAGTATTAAGAATACAATAAACTCATACATGCATCACTTTCCAAAGATACATATAAGCCTATACAACAATATTTGACAGATTAGTTGACCCTATATCCGTTTCCAATTTACACTCATGCACAAAGATTCCAGATATCACCATAATTAGAGAAGACCCTCAAGAACTTTGAAAGAAAATCAAATTTGTCTTATCGCAGTTGCTACTATTTCTTTCGTCGTTATCACATTTAACATTTTTATCATTTCACTGTTGAATACGGGTCTCCTCTCAGAATTAAAAGGTCAAAGCCATAGTCTGCCACGCTGGTCAAATACAGGTTGGCAGTTTCTTTTACATATTTTTTTTTAATATACTTGTAGTGTTTTCTGAGTGACATAGGTAAGAATTCCTCTTAATATTGTAAGCACGTGCACCCTTGTCCCTTTCTCAAATGAAACTCCAACGTGACAGTATTTGTTCTACTTAAGTCTTGAAGTGCATTCTTCCTGTTTCATTTCGCTATTTTATGGGACCTCTCATAAAAGCAAGTAGAAAATAGCTCAGTGCACATGAGTTTAATTAATGGTGCGATTCATTTAGTTTCTGGACCCAAAAAAATATACATTATTATCACAATTGTCATTGCCGCTGTTGTTGTCGCTGCCACTTCAACTGCCGCAACTGCTGTCACTGTTATTGCCATTGTCGCTATCACTTATTGTTATTATTATTAATAGTATTGGTATTCCAATCCTGTATATTCCATGCCTGTAGAACTATTTCTGTTCCCGCCCTATCACTCCTAGTCAATAGCCCTACTGTACCTCCCCATTTTTCTTTTTCTATTGTATCTATGTCATGAAAGTAATATAAATTACAACTAGCTAAGAAACTATTTAGAAAAGTTATAGCAATCTAAGAAACAACACCAATTATTCCTTATGGGGCACACCTGGCGTAGCAGCAAAGTAAATTACTGTACCTCATCTTTTCTAAACAACATAAAATAGTAAAATTATCTTTTACAAAGTTGTGGTCAAAAATGTTTTATGAATTAATGAGGATTTCTGTGTAATTTTTACTCCGTAAGTAAAATCAACCCGAATTTAATTTTGCCGCGTCCCTAATATAAAACTTTGCTGTGGATTCCGCCGTTTAAACTTCAGCTTCATTGAAACTGTCCTAAACTCGATCTTCAAGCCATATTTTCGTGTCGCTATGGACCATTCGAAAGTTGTTCTATCTATTAGAATTCTTTATAATATTGTCGTCATTATCATCAGCCTCTGGATGTACGCTGATGGACATAACCCTCCCGTTATAGGCGCTAATCCTTTTTGTCCTGCGCTTTCCGAATCCAAGAATATCCCGCTCTCTTCTTCATGACGTCAGATTTTGCAGATGTTTTAATTTCTTTACTGTTCACTATAAAACCAAGTACCTATAATAATATATGTACAATCGCAAGTGCCACAGAATAAACTAAGATAATTTAATTAAATGATAATGAAATAACATTTATAAACTGTCCTACATTGAGGTATAGAAACTACCAACACGTAACAAAATTTTATACCTAATAAATATTGAACTCCATATATGGAAAAATATTATTACAGCAGGCGGATAGCAACTTTAAAATTTAAGGAAAAAGAACAGATTCGTTGCAGTTATAAGACGAAGTGTGGACCCAAAATGTTGGTTAAGTTATAAGATGGATGTAATAGAATCCATAATTTAAAACATCTAAAATAAAGACCACCTTTTCACATCGTACACCTCTTTTAAAACTTAACTCGAAAACCCGTTGGTAATATTTTATTTCAGCTCGAAGGTACTTTTATTCCCAGGTTATTTCACCGTACTGTCATCCCACCGTCAAAATTTCACGCACAATATAAACCAATTTTCCGATGAAATAAGGGTGGCTCGTGGGCCGTGGTGACTAAAAAATTATTTCGGATGTACTGAGCCTCACCTACATCCAATTTCACCTTTAAACCAGTATTGGTGTGGGATGCTTCTTCGTAAATAAACAATTAAAATGGTAGGGAAAATGTGGCAAGCACACATGAGTATCGCATTCGTTTCGTAAACGATTTATCGTACAATTTGTTTTAAAGGTATATTATTTGAATATGGATAATACATTCTTATGAGTATTAATAACTTTCACACGCAGTTCCATATAATTTTATATTTAAAGTCATTAAATAATCTAGTAGTCATTGTAATGTACTGAATTTCAAAGGAAATAAAGGAGGCGGATGCTTTCTAACATACTTGGGTGTAACTAAAATATAGACAAAATAATATATTATTCGTAATTAACAATTTTTTAAAATGAATTAATCGAATTTCACACAAAATACTATGTTTTGTAAAGATTAATCGTACTTCATCATTGTAAATTTTATTTAAAAATATTATAATTTTGTAATAATTATAAACTCGTATAGCTTATATAACTTAGCCCACTAAGCTACTGCTACACTACACTAGCTAATATACCTAAGCCCATCTGTACCTGGTACATAACAAAATGTTCTACTTCTTCTTAGCGTGTCGATGACAAACACATTTTAAGTCCCTAAATGGTTTTAGCCCAGAATTTTGCCACGCTGAATGTTCTACTTACTTAGATGTATATCTTGCGTACTAACCTGATAGTACTACATATAAGTTATTTTAAGCCAGCTCATTATATTTTCACAGAAAGTTTATCGGTAGCGTTATGGTTGTACATTGAATAGTTTTTCATCCTGGGCGATTCGAAACGATTATAAACAGACATTAGCTACTCTTTCCGTTTAATCAAGCCCCTACCGCTTTGCGGCTAATAGAATCGGAAAACCATCACCGGATGCGGTTCGGCGCCGGGGAGACTGCCTTGGCCTTTCGCGGTAACTGCCAGTTAACTGTATCCTTAGTACACGGTCTCATAATCGTAATTTTATCCGCGAAGATCGTAACCAACAAGAACTGTGTTTACCATTACATGCAAGTCTACCAGAGTGTACGATTTAAATATGGACCA
Organism: Parelbella ahira ahira; assembly: GCA_018244795.1. NCBI lineage: Eukaryota > Metazoa > Arthropoda > Insecta > Lepidoptera > Hesperiidae > Parelbella > Parelbella ahira. The sequence goes on along the minus strand of DWME01000107.1, from coordinate 7,996 downwards.
TTGGTTTGACTTATTTCTTGTACGATAAATCTGCTAAAAGACTTTCGTTTTCATTTACTTAGTTACGACTATGCTTTGTTCGAGGTTATCGAGACCCTATCGTACCAATATATCTAATTAATTATTTCAGCGTATTAAAAATTGAGATTCAATTAAAGAATACAATAAAGGAACCTTGATGCAAAAACATTCACGTATCAAATTGAATGATGATAAACGTCATCAAAATGCAGTTTCCAAAATAGGAAACTGCAATAGGCGGCTGGTAAGAATCGAATAGAGAAGTCAGTGCCATTAGAGCTAGGTACATTTCCAACGTATAAACAAATCATAACACGATTTACCCACCATTTTCAAAGGGTAATTCTTCTCTTTGTTCGAGTGGTTGCAAGAGTAATCAAAAAACATTTGAAATCCCGCTATGCAATTGAAATAATATCCTACAAGAAATCTTCCATCAATCTGCACATACTCAATGAAGCTGAGATCTGAAATGTAATTCATTTCAACCATAAGTCACATGAGGCACCATTATTATCCCCAAAGTGAAAACAATACTAACTTACTTCAAGAAAACTATTTACCAACTTAAGCAAGCATTTTCGAAATAATATTAGTTAATATCCAATATGTTTACCCGAGTATATAAATAACGTTAAGTAAATAGCATGTAAGCCACATGTGGCACTCAGCTCAAAGAAACAAGCGGCAAGTAGCGTTAAATAAGTCACTTCGAACCCTTCTCAAGCGTTATTGTATTTTTAACGCACCATTCGACTCCCACAACATCACGATAAATACCGAACTCAATACGTTTTTATGTTTCATATCCGTGTCTATAAAATATTTGATAAAAATAAGCAAATCACGTCATTTATGTACATTGTACTCGTAAATAGTTACATGGAACTGTTTGTAATATTTGCATAAAATATGCTTCCAGTACAAACTGCGTTTTTATAATTATCATAACTAACATTTTTATCCTTCCGTATTATACCTGAGTCTCCTAACAGGAGGAAAAGGCCTAACTCTTCAGTCCAACATGGTGAAAAGGATGAATTGGCAATTTTCTCATCTCTAAAAGGACTCTTGATACAGAACGAAGATGTTTCCTCTTGATCTCCTTCGCGTTATAGCTAGTAATATTTAAGCTTTCTAATGGACATACGATCGTACAGTAAAACATGAATGCCACAAATTCGAACAACATACCCCGAAGGATTTCCCGAGAAGTATCCCTGGGGATAGGCTATGAAATCTAAACTACTAGGCTATCAGCGTAATTGTTCTACAAATATATCTCTTCAAACGTTGCACTTAAGTAAACTCATTTAGCGTACATAATCGGACACCGTTACAGAAAAGAAACGCTTTTGATATCCGACAGCACTGCACAGTCTTCGTTGAAATAAATACTCGCAGTAAATCGATAGCATTGAAATATATAAGCGCAGCAACTAACGAAGATAACTTATTTACATAGATGCATGTAAGGCGCTAATCAAAAAAATGTTTGTGTGTGCGTGCGTACATGCATGAGTGCGTGCGTGCATGCGTGCGTGGGGTACACGCGTGGGTACGTGCATACGCACGTACGTGCATAGGCGCGTGCGTGCGCGCGGACGTGTGTTTGTGAGTACGTGCGCGTGTGTATGCGTATATTATAGTGTGCATACCGCGTGTAATAATACTAATCGTTACTCTTCACTATTACGATTTTAATAACAAAAGCCTTCGAATCTTACATCTCGCCTTTAAAATTCTTGTATATTTTTATTTCGTATATTAATTTTGTAGGTACGGAACCGGCTTACAACAAAAACAACCAAATGCCACTTTTAAAAATCCTACTTGATGAACTAAATATACTGAGAAGAACATGCGTACAAGTTTGCAAGATCTCAAACATTTCCAGCTAAGGGGCGATCAAACTAAAGGGTCCGATGCCGTCCCTCATTAGGACCTAGTTTGACCAGTCTTATCAGCGTTATGGCAGACTTGTGGAAGTACTTATACCGGTCCATTTTATTCCTTACCTAGAATTAGTAGCTGTACAAATACAACAAATTATCTTGAGTGATATTGTAACTATAAAGGCGAAAACATTTGGCCATTTTAAGATTCCCTACATCGAATTATTCGATGGCCACAAGCAATAATATAAATAGTAAAAAACTTAAAAACATACGCGTAATCCCCGAACGGATAGGCAGAGGGGTGCAATTAGCTAGAAAGGTTACCAGTTACTTTATATGTACAGTCATGTTACAGACGCTGTGCTTATATACACCGAACACAGATCCAGGCTTCGAGCCAATACTAGAAGTTTCTACTAGAAAGACGAAGTTTAAAAAATCAAATAGGTACTATCCGGCTCAGAAATTGAATCCAAGGCCTCTCGAATCAGTAGCCGAGCTTGCAATCACTAAACCAACGAGGTTACAAGTTGCAATAACATTACAAGTTATAGCCATTCATACAAATCATACTACAACAATTGAATTCATCCTTTTGACACAGTCACGAAAAGATTTCAAAGCAAACGTCGCGTCCGTACCTGCTGAGAGAATAACTTTAATCATTAATATCAAACTGCTTTCAGGTATCAATATAGAGGAAACTTTGAATAGAACGAATGAGAATTTTATAATTGCAAAACTAAATATATAACTGTACTTTAGTCATAATGTTCATTTAAAAAAACACTTACTATTACAGTTAATAATTATTGACCAAATAATTATTGACCAAATAATAGTCTCGCTATCAACTAAAACGTTAGACACTAATAATCCTAATTATATATTTATTCAATTTTGTATACTGTGAAAATAACAGAAATACAGTAAAATGTACAAAAGAAATTATGTACAATGGCGTTGCTTATCCTAATTTTTTTTTCTTATACATTGTATACTGATAGTAATAAAATTTCTATGTATTAGGTATATTAGTGCCAAATATATTTACGATGCATAAGTCTTATGTACATAAGTACCTGTAGTTTATATTGTGAGAAATAATATACAACCGGCCATGAAACACGCACAGCCCACACTAAAACAAATGGGACGCTCATTGAGGTAATGTGATATTTTCTTAGAACAAAGAATGTATTCTGCATCCTTAGCTATTGCTAAAAGATAAGTAAGTAGTATAAAAAGTTGTACACTATATTTAGAATAAGTGAAATTGTACACGATTAATTAATTTAATTTAGCATAAAATAATTATTATTACTAGATAACCCCTTCTTTATTGGATTATTGAAGAAACGTAAATAATGTTAATGTAATCTATATCATAAACTTTCAACAAAAAAATGTACGGTAAATTACAAAATAGTGTTCAAAAAATGACAGTTTAATAAAATTGTCTTACGATTTTTTTTATTGCAATTTTAAATCATTAAACTGAAAATATTAAATGTCCCTAAGACGCTTGCCCAACATGGGATGTATGAGCAAAAAACCATCCGAGAAAGCATGATGATGAAGCTAAAAACGTACATATGTATTTCCTTGAACACCACGTATTGCTTATGTGTGTATATAGATATAATAAATGAGTAATGTACACGTTTATAAAACATTATAGAGAACTGCAAGGTGTACACAAATTTCCACACGATGTTTCTCATACCGTGCCAGAATATACCGTTTATGATCATCATCATCATCATCGGCCTTATCAGTCCACTGCTGGACATAGATCTTGCCCAATGAGCACTATCGCGCCCTGTTCTCGCCTTGCCACGTTCAGCATCTGCTTGCAACCTGAATATATCTACATACCGTTACCGCATATTAAATTTAGAATAAAGATAAAACATTTTCCAGAATTTGAAATATACCTGAAAGCATATAAATTTTACGAAAGTTTAATACTTTACTGAACATTATTATTTAAGAAATTATGTATATTTCAGTCTGCGAATACCTACTTTCGGCTTCCCATATACTCTGCTATCACCGAGTCCATTAACCCCAACATATTATAGGTAAAACATATATATTTCCGCCACGACACATTTCACGCTGACTTTTTGAAGCCGTCAGATAGCGAAATGGAAACGAGTGAATCGAAAAACAAGCGTTACATATTACAACCTCAAGTATGTACACATACAAACATACACACATAGACGTATGTATACGTAGCCAGAAAAAAAGCTAATCAAAGTATGTTTTAATCTTGCGTTAACGTGACATATCACTAATTTAGTACTTATGCGTGTCTAACCACCTCTTGGTGAATGAATAACTTCTACAGGGATCTAAGCCGAAATTTAATTCAAACAAAAGTGCGTTGACATATATAGGTATCGTGACCTAGACTCGTCTATATGTATATGAAATAACAGTCCTACCCATCCAGGTATCTAATAACATGTTAAGCTTTTAACGTCGCTTTATCACCAGCTATTAATTGAAGTTGCAAGTTAGAAAAGTCCAATAATATTTAGTTCGACCCGGAGATCAAATGCAAGACCTCATGCTAAACAGACCCGCCAGCAACCACTGGATGAAGAAGGCAATTATAATTTGTACATCACAAATTCGAAATCGCAAAACCCGCGCCAACATTTCGCTGCCTATTTGTCAGGTGCTTTGTTGTGTAGAGAAAATTTGGCGTCGGTGAAAATTTATTGAACCTCCTGAACCGTATCTCTTGGGTCTCCACCAACTTGTGTACTATTTTTTCCGCATATTACTCCATTTGTCACATAGTTGTGAATTTATAGCTTTTGTTTGTTTCAAAAACTGATACAAATGATAAAATGCTATTTACAAATTGTACATTACGTGATATTATTTGATTTTATTCAACGCTGTCTTGCCTTTACATAATAAAGATCGAATAATTACACTCACTTTGAAAACGGAAATTACAATATTTATATACAGATATGATCCATACAAATGCTATTTATTTATTTAAATTATAAATAATTGTATCTGTGTCCAATATTATTACTACATAGTCTCCGATGGGATACACAGATACTGATCTAACATGCGTCTTTTGTTCTACCTAATACCTCTCTCAGTCTTCATACGTTCACATCCGTTTCCAAGGTTTCTTACACCCCAGCCAAAATTCTCGTATGTTTAATATAACACACGTAAGTAAATACAAGAAGTAGTTATCTAGTGTACGCCAATTAACAAGCATTGGAGCACCCTCGTGCTCTCCTTAATAAACCCACTTCACTTCGTCACTGGAATCACACGCGCTCAAACAATTAGCGAGCAGCACGCCGCAATGTAAACAGCCACATCTTATACCCGCTACAAGTTCTGTATTCATATACGCCGTACACGTGTAATTATATTGTTATAAGACTTGTTTCTCTGTAGTTATATTCTACATTGTTATTGCTATATACGGTATGTTTAATTACGTGTAATATGTATGTGGATAAAAAGTAGCACAAGTATTTACATAAACAGCAACGACAAAGCAAAACGGACTTTTTACTTCTCATGTATATTCTACGCACCAAATAACCGTGTAGATATTTGATATCCGATAAATAGTCTAGTAAACCTGGTCTTTCATTGTTTAATTTGTTGCTTTAATTGCTAATTTGAAAGGCATATGCGTTCTAACTTGGTACTTATTTCTCAGAACTACTAATGTAACGTCGACCGACCTCAAAATAACTTAAAAAAGTAACATAACGGCCTGTAATCCGGGAAGCGGTATACAGGTAACTTTAGTCCTACATTAAATCGGATACCACGCCTCTGTTAAAGTAGCCTTTACGCCCGTTGGGCACTGTAATAAAGTAAAAAGAGCAGACTATTAAATAACCATCCGAACATCGACATTGTTCCAAATTCAATTTACTTGACAACTCGCATTAATCACCAATTTCAATAGCCACTCGTATTAAAACATCGGATGAATGTGGAAGCGTCCGAGTCCGTCCATCTGTGGCACCTATTATTAAGTTAGCAAACACCGCATCGTTTGAAAACGTGCTGTCTCTCTCTTATAATATATGTGAGAAAGAGTAAACGTTATTGGGTTGATCGTATTGAGTAATATTGGCTTACTGGCAGTACCATCCGCGTTTATATGTTGTCCTACAGCCCCGCTGGCCGGGAATTCGATTAAAACACAAGCAACTTAGCTTTTAAACGCTTTCGACATTTCGCGCCCACGGTCGGGTTTCCATGCGCATAATGGAAATGATGGCAACGAATAAACAAAGTGATGGTTCGGGAGTGGACGGGTTTATATTTATTCAGTCGACAATATCGCAGATATTGTAACTGAAAATTGACATAATTTGTCGGAGACTTGAAATTTTAGCGCTGGGAAATAGATTAAATATGACGCAAGAGAACATTATTCAAATTTAGATTCTTTGAGATCATGAAGTACTAGACAAAATTTGTTTACTATAAAGAAGTTATCAAACAAGGCAGAATAATAATTATTTCCAATAGGACTAAGGACTTGATCTATTAATATCAACATAGTATTAGTTGCTAATAACACTGTCACTCAGTATTAATTGGTAATAGAGATATATATACACACTATGTATATAAGACAACGTGTAATACATATACATATGTACATTAGTTCAGTTAGTATTACTTAGGTAGACACTCTCTATTCTAAGCGCCACAGATGCGTTTCAGCTCCCGAGGGCTAAAAGAATCGTATCCAGTACACAGATACCTGCAGTCGTTACCCGCTTTCTAACCACAACACGAATTGTGCTTATAACGATTACTCCGCAGTATAAACGAGTGTATCGGCGGTAACGCCTCGGGCGAACCTTGTACATGTTGAACGCAACTATAATATTGTATAAAGCAAACATGTTTACTCTAACGAACCATTGTTAGAAGGATAATAGGGTAATGCGTGTGAGAATAGATCTACATTTCTATCTCACTTCCAAGGCTTCATATCTTAGCTTATTATCATTAGGATAAGCACCAGCTGACGCACGATCAAACAAAGCAAGTCAACGACTTATAATAATGTACGTACGTACCTACGTAAGATATTATAAGTACATTTGCACGTACATATGTATGTTGCCTTCAAGACTAAGGTTAAAGCAAAAAAGGTGCAATAAGAAATGCTAATATTGTTTTTTCTATCAACTTATTGTTAGATATACTCCGTTTATCGCATTCGCAATTTGCATTCGCAAAAAACACGGATATGAAAATTTACTATAGTGTCTTAATTTTATTTTTTATCGACTTACAAATTCATTTTAGTCCGTGTCTGAATCTCTTCTCGCCGACGTATTTAATAGAACTGGATATAAGTGAAAATTTGTCATATATAAACTCATAACAAGTGCGTACGCTATATATATATAAGTTGTTTAAGGGAAATAGAACGTCACGCGAAACAGTTGATTGTCAGCTACCCTACATTCCGTGAACCCAATCTAGTGTCTCAATCGCGGAACTATTCCATCGAATCGGTCCGTCTCTGTCAATGTCAATTCTACTTACGTTAGGACAATATTGTTTAGATCCAGCAATAAGTGTTACTCAGAAATTAACCGAAGTAGTCTCACTTACAAGAAATAAAAACCCTTGCAATAATTTAGCGCTGAACAATTTCTTTTGTGCCTCACCATTGGAAGGTCTTCGGGATTTATTTGTTCGGAATAAATCTTCATTTCTGTCCGACCTTTAGTAAATTTAGAGCATTTAAAATGAAGTTCTGGCCCTGTGAAATGTTTACAAATGTTCCTTTAACTCTCCGTCGGCTTTGCAAATACAATTGTAGTAAATCCTGGCTTCGTGCTCATTTTCATGTCGGCAGGGCTCTGTTTGCACAAATGATTGTAATGTTAATATGCCTCAATTTGAACACCAGTGAATGATTAAATTAATTAACATTTTTGCTATATTGTATCATACTGTTAAAAGTATTATAATAATAATAATAATAATCGACCCATTTGTCATTCCACTGTTGGAATATGGGTCTCCTCTCATATTGAGAG